>LPNX011233628.1:6540-71360 GCA_001517045.1 Pseudotsuga menziesii
AACTTAACATCAGAAGTTGGTGGAGGTGCCCTTGTTGACTCCAGTTCATTAATTAATCATTAAATAATCAATTAAATGAAAGGAGGTAACTTCACTGAGTTGTTTAACTGATTCTAACCACCAGTTAGCAATTAGGTGCATTAATATCACTCAGATCACCCCCAGAGCACTCCAGTTAGCCTCCCCGAATGTAGGAGAAGGCTAAGTTAGCCTCCTTGACTGAAGGTAGGCGTGGGTGTGACTGGATGATGTCAATTAATGCTCCATTGATGTCAATTAATGTCAATAATACTTAGGATAGTGGTTTAACTAGGAAAATTTAACCAAAAAGAGTGTGTATGGTGGTAAATGTCTCCAACAATTAGAACGGTGCTAATCCGCTTGTTGTTTCATTTGGTTTCTTTCCATGTGAATATTGTCATGTAAAATGTGAAGAATATGATCTCGGTTTCAGAGAACCATGTCAACTTCCTGAACTTATGAACTATAGGGGGTGTATGGAAGGAGCAATGACGGTTCCTAACCATAGGCTACTTCATATGCAGTCATTTTAGATGCAGTGTGGTAGGAGGTATTGTACCACCATTCAACGAGAGGGAGCCACTTTTCCCACTTATTTTTTTGTTTAGAGGTGAATAAATGAAGATAAGTTTCCAAACATTTGTTGATAAATTTAGTCTAACCATCCATTTGTGGGTGATACCCTGAACTCATCTTCAGTTTGGTGCCAATGTGGCGAAATATTTCTATCTAAAAATGACTTGTGAAAGTTGCATCACGATCTAAGACAATGAAAGAAGGGATTCCATGAAGATAGAAGATTTGGTCCATGAAAATCTATGTAATTGAGGAGGTGGTATATGATGTTCAAGGGCACAAAACTAACTATATTTGGAGATGTGATCAACCACAACCAAGATCACTATATTCCCTCATGATTTAGAGATCCCTTAAATGAAATCCATCGAAATATCTGTCCAAATCCATTTAGGGATGGGTAAGGGTTCAAGAAATCCTAAAAGGAATGTCATTTCACCCTTGTGGTGTTGACAACCACCATGTGTTGAATTTCCCTTTTCATTCCCTTCCAAAATACATTATGGAATGCCCCCTCATTCGTTTTAAGTAACCCAAAGTGCCATGCCGATGGAGAAGCATAGAGTTCATAGAAGACAGCCCGTTGAAGATCTATACTTCGGGGAAGCTCCAGATGACCATGGTATCTCAGAGAAGCACCATCCTAAGAGTAATGTGGTACATAAGAAGGGTTATTATCCAACTGTTGGATGATTTTAGATACTAAAGAGTCATTGGCATATCCTTTCTTAACTGAGTCCCGAACATGCATCTCAATCTATGTCTTTTGGTGAAATGGGTAGTAATAGGGCCTGATGTTGGGAGGAACACTTCCAAGAAGGAGTGGAATATGATGTTCCTCTATTCTTGAAAGTGGAAATCCCATTGTTTCAGCAAATACACATGCATATCGATACAATTTTTTTTGTATATCCAAGGTAGTAGTGGAGACCGCTGGTAGTTGCATCTGAATGGAATGGAGTTGAGCGATGAAACCATGTGAATTCTTCTTAAGGATATTTTCCATGCCATGTGAACCATTGATGCTGAGAGACCCTAGTTGTAATCCCTTCATTGTGTGTGTTTTTCCCATTGACTTAAACCTACATCCAAAGTTCAACAAAATCCCATAATATGGGTCCAAGTGTGAGCAACCATTGAGTGCCCAAAACCACATCACGTCCACCCAAGGGCAACAAAAACATGTCGGAGTGCAATTTATAATATCCAATAGAGATATGCACATTGCGACACTTTCCCTTGCAAGGTAAGGTGCCCCCATTGGAAATCATGACTTCAAAGCTAGAGCAAGGATGGAAAAAACAATCATCATATTTGGAGATCCAAGGGTCAATGAAGTTATGAGTGCTACCATAATCAATGAATATTGTAAGAGGGAGCTTCTTGAAGAAACCCTCGACCCACATGGTTTGTGGGGTGGTGACTCTGGCTAATGCATGCAGAGATATCTCTGGGTGGTTGTATTCAGAAGGAGGGTCAACAAGAGATTGATGAATGTCAACTTGATCATCTACTAGATCTGGATCATATTCACAAATTTCAGGTGCATGCAAAGAATCCACATACAAGAGATATAGATTTTTTTCAGCACATCTACGTCCCCAGGTAAATTTATCATCACAATTATTACAAATCCATTTTTCTCTACATGCCTGCCTCTCGACTTCAGACAAATGCTTGATAGGATTAGTCCTAGGAGCTGGCGTGATTGGATTTATTTGTGAAACCATATTTCTAAATGGAACAAAAGTGGATTTGGTGCATTTTTGAGCTATTCTCTTGTCCTCGACCAGCTTATCTAACCCTAGGGATTCCATCATTGTGCTAGGACATAAAATTTTAACCTCAGATCGAATTGCATCCTTCATACCACTAATAAAATAAATCCTACAGAATGCATCAGTCAATCCATGTATGTGTTTGGCCAGTTTCTAAAATTTTGTCTAATACTCTCTCACAGTTCCAGTTTGGCGAATTTTAGTGAGTGCTCCTGTGAAGTCATCAAAAGCGTTAGGAGCAAATCGATGCAAAAGGAGTTGGAAAAAATCTATCCATTTTGGCTCTTCATGAGCCTTGATGTACTAATGGAACCATTGAAGGGATTCATGTTCCAAATGAAAGGATGCAAGTGGGAATTTTTTGACATCAAAAGTGTTATGGAGACTTGAATATTGTTCTTCCCTGTATATCCATCTAGTCGGATCATTAGCATTGAAGAGAGGAAAATCAAGCTTCGTCCCACAAAAATTGTTGGAAGAAAAGAACCCAGTGCTTGCAGAAGACTCTAGTTGTCATATGTTGTTCATGGTTGAATGTTGAAGATAGAGGCCGAGAATTTCTTTATCCAAATCTTGGATTTTGATCTTGAGGGCGGCAAGTTCGTCTTCCATTTGTTTGTTTTCTCCTGCGCAGGTGAAAACCATAGCCGGAATTTTTTTTTGGGGGGGAGGGAATGGGTAGTGTTAGAGAATCATACCAACTAGTACCATGGTCACATGCACCTAGGAAACACTTTCATTTGTTTTACACTCATGTCATATGGTACAAACCTTGGTTATGTTGGTCTAGTAAGGTATTTGGTGTTTTGGACTCATTAATGCACCTAAGTTCCATCATTTTACCATTATGGAGACACATGTGCCCTCATTTATGAATATTTAGTCCTTGGTGCGTTCCCACTCAAAACATGGAAACTGGTTGACTAGAGGCACCCATGCATGGTATTTGGGCGTTTTTGGCTCTTTTGGACCATTTATTGTTTCCTAGAGCCATTCCCACTCACCCATGCACTCCAACATGCCTATCCTACCCTCATATATGTCCTAGAATGCTTCAACCATGTTCACATGGCCGTTCGTGACCATTTGAGGTTGTTTGGAAGCTCATTGCTCCACCTAGGGGGGTTTGAGGTCGAATATAAGCCTGCTACATGTATGCATCCAATTTTCCTCCAAATATTAATGATCTTATCCTATTGTATTATAATGATGTTCTAGACATATTTACATGTTGGACAATAATATAAAATTTAGATATTGGCACTATTCCTATGTGTTAATTTTGCTCTGTTCATTATTTTTTTGCATAGTTTGTGAATTTCTTGAGTTGTGAGGATTCCATTAGATCCTATATTTTGTTGTAAATCATATTTTCACATGGTATCATATCTATTTGGAGCTGCAAATCGAATTCATATATTTTAAGTTCCTATCTAGGACCTCTTCCAAAACAATTCGAGTGTTTGCGTTGCAGGTATTTCTAGTGTCTTTGCCACTCAATGCACAAGAAGAAATGGATCAGATTCATGTATTTCTCACCCCATTCAATTATTATGAATGGAATTCTGAAATAATGATCCAACTAAGGTCAAAAGGCCTATACAGAGTTACCATGGGGACTGAGGCCGATCCCAAATCTACTGTGGAAAAATCGAAGTACTTCAATAGGTTGGATGAGGTAGTATGGATGCTTTGTCTCAGTATTTAGAGGGACATTGTCTTCCATGTAGACAACCTTACCACACCCAATGAAATATGGGTCAATATCAAGTCACTATTTGGGAAGACTGATGATATGAGAGGACACCAACTCAGAAATGAGTTGATCTCATTGAGCCCAACTCACTTTGAGATGATCCAGGATTTATTCACAAAGTTCAAATCGTTGTTACTTCAGTTGAAATAGTATGTCATTGAGAAGAAATAAGATCAGTTGATATTTTCCATTCTTTCGAAGATAGGCCCTAAATATTTAGTGTTTGTATCCACATTCCACTCAGGAAAGCTGCCAATTCGAAATTGGAGAATGCCTTCACTGACAGACTTCATGGAGTCTTTGATTCAGGAACAAGAAAAATTGGTGCAAATGGGTACCATCAAAGCCACCAAGGACCAATCCCTTGTTGTAGGTTCTTTGAATCAAGCCAAAGTCAAGAAGAAATCCAAGGATTCAAAGTAGTAAGAGAAGAAGAAGCAGGAGAAGCCCAAATATTTTGACGGGGGTTCAAATCATAGAAAGGACAAGCAAAAGAAGAAGCAAGAAAAGACAAAATGAACTTATTGTCACAAATTTTGGAATCCAAATAGTGCATGCATGAATAAAACCATTGACATGATGCTGCAACTCGTTGAGAAGAACAACATCCCCCTTCTAGAAGGAACAAGGAAGAAAGAGAGAGGTTCAAGCTCAAAGAACAAGGAAAGATGCCACACTTTGGTTGTTAGATCTTCAGGCTCTTCTTCCATCATAATAGATTCAGGTTTCTCAAGGAACATGGCTTCCATACAAGACTCCTTCTGGTCCCTACATCCTTATAGTGTGTTAGTTTTTCAACATTAAGCTAGCATTATTAGGATCTTTAACTGAGAGAATAACAAGTACAACAATCAAACACAAGAGACAATGAACACAATGTTTTTGCTCGGGGAATACATGAAGGAGAAAACCCCGTAACTTCCTCAGAGATAGAATCAACACAAAAATAGTAAAAGCCCCAAAATAGTAAGTGATCTCCCGACAGCAGTAATCTTCTTCTTGTCTAGCCCCAGTGTCTTCTCCTTCCTCAACTATGCGCTACACTTGAGTGTGGATGAGTTGTTTGATAAATACAGACTCCATTTCTCTATTTATACTAATCCCGACATGACTAAAACCCTACCAGGGCCGACCTCTACTAGGAGAGTCTAATAACCCTAGTGCCCTGAAACTGCGGGGACTTTAACCCTTAGACAATTGGAGGGTTACTCACTATGACTTGACATGACTTGTTTACATTATTGATCCTCCTGATCGAAACATTGGGGCATGACAATATGACTCAATTACATTGTAGATACATCTTGGAATAAACATCGGGTTACAATACATAAGATACATAGATGAATACATTCCAAAGTTACAAATACATCAACACTCCCTCTTAACTAGGAAGGTATTCTTCTGACACAATTTTCAGCACTGGTATTCTTCTTTGTATCAACTGGATCATCTCGTCATCTGCATCTCAATTCTTCCGAGTCTTCAAGTCATCTTCGTCTTCAAGTCATCTTCATCTTCAAGTCATCAAATCTGGATCATCTCTCAATCTGGATCATCATGGGACATCATCACTGGATCTAGATCATCTCTTGATCTGGATCATCACTTGATTTGGATCATCACTAGCTATCATCACTGGATCTCGATCATCACTGGATCTGGATCATCACTACTGGATCATCATCATTGGATCTCGATCATCACTCGATCTGGATCATCACTGGTGCTATCTCATGATTCTTCTCGTCACAGGAATTTCTACAGAGCCAGCCCTTTTTTATGCTGGTTGTAGGCCTATCCTCCATGTAGGTCTTCTTTATCACTTATATCTGACCTACTCATTAGAAAGGCACAGTACTCACATCCATCCAGGTGGGAACACATCCTACCATAATGATGGAAGACTCTCACCCAAGCTGGAACACATCCTACCACAATGATGAACGACTCTCACCCAGGTAGGAACACATCCTACCACAATGATGAAATATTTCCACACATTCACCCAGGCCGGAACACATCCTACCACAATGATGAATGACTCTTACCTAGGCTGGAACAAATCCTACCAAAATGATGAATGACTCTCACCCAGGTTGGAACACATCCTACCACAATGATGAAAGCTTTCTGCACTTACATTCACCCAGGCTAGAACACATCCTACCAGAATGATGAAAGGGCCTGCACTTACATCCACCCAGGCGGGAACACATCCTACCACAATGATGGAAGGGCTTGCACTCATATATGATCTTGTAGGAACCAATCCTACAGTCATATCAGAATGGCCCCCAGTCCTCCTTGATTGAGCCACCTGGTAACTGACCAGGTGCCTCCATTCTCCTAGAGAATGGAAGTTTCCCTTATATCTGACCTGCTCGTTAGAATGGCCAACACTCACATTTGACATGGAAGGAACCTAATCCTTTAGCCATGATAGAATGGTTCAGCCCTTACATCTGATCAAGTGGGAACACATCCCTTTGTCACATCAGAATGGCTACTCAGTCCTAGACTGAGTGTTCCTGGTACCTCACCAGATAGCTCCATTCAAAGAATGGCAGTTGCCCTTATATCTATCCTACTTGACAAAATGGCCAGCACTCGTATCTGACATCGAAGGAAGCAATCCTCTCACCATGAAAGAATGGCTCAGCCCTTACATCTGACCTACTCATCAGAATGGTTACTCATCTCAGCACTCATATCTGACATGGAAGGAACCAATCCTCTTACCATGACAGAATGGCTCAGCCCTTACATCTGACCATGGAAGGAACCAATCCTCTCACCATGTCAGAATGGCTATGGGACTCATCACTTTCCCTTGGAGGAAACCTCTATCTATAGAACACCAAGCTTCTCCCTGAAGTACTCGAACTTCACCCTAGGCAATGGCTTTGTCAATACATTAGCTATCTGTTCCTCCATCGCAACATACTAGAGCTTCACTGCTCCCCTCTGCACCATATCCATGATATAGTGGTACTTGATATCGATATGCTTCGACTTGTCATGGAACACTGGATTCTCTGACAACTTCACGCAACTCTGGTTGTCACAATGTATACAAGTAGCATCCAACTGGAGATCAAATAAATCAGATAGTAGCTTCTTGATCCATACTGCCTCACAACTAGCTGAACAAGTTGTGACATACTCTGCTTCAGCTGTACTCAATGCCACACAGGGTTGCTTCCTGCTAAACCAAGAGATCACACCTGATACCATACTGAATCAACACCCTGAAGTGCTCTTCCTATCGATGGTACTGCCTGCCCAATCTGAATAACCCTCCAGGTTAATCTTTTGATTTGCATCGTACTTGAGCCCATAATCAAATGTACCCCTTAGGTACCTCAGAATGTGCTTTGTAGAAATCAAGTGAACATGTCTCAGATCTGTCAGGAACTGGCTCAAGGTGTTCACAGTAAAGAAAATATCTAGTCTCATGTTCATCAGGTACATCAACGACCCAATCATCTGATGATACATCGTAGCATCAACCGACTCTGATGAAGCATCACTCAATAGCTTCAAGTTCGATGCCATAGGTGTGGCTATAGCCTTGCAGTCCATAATCCAAAACCTCTTCAGGATCTCTACTGCATACTCCCCTTGTCCAAGGAAGATTCCATATGTACTCTGCCACACCTCCATACTTAGAAAGTAATGCATCATCCCCAAGTCCTTCATTTCGAACTTAGTAGCAAGCTTTCTCTTTGTATCAGCAATCAACCCATTCGTACCTGTCACAAATAGATCATCTACATATAGTAGAAGCATAACTGGGTTGCCATCCTCAACCTTGTAGTAAAGGTTGGATTTTTCTTTACTCTTGGTAAAGCCCAAACTGGATAGAAAGCTGTCAATTCTGCCGTACCAGGTCCTGGGTGCTTGTTTCAAACCATACAGGGCTTTCTTCAATTTGTACACATGAGACTTCTTGTCATGTGTCTCAAAACCAAGTGGTTGTTCTACATACACTTCCTCTTCTACTACACCATTCAAGAAAGAAGTCTTGACATCCATCTGGTGTATCTTCCATTTCATCACTGTAGCCAGGGCAAGTACTAATCTGATGGAAGTGTATCTAGATACAGGTGCAAAGGTTTCTTCATAGTCTATTCCTTCTTTCTGATAGAAACCTCGAGCCACAAATCTTGCTTTATATTTTTCAATGCTACCGTCTATAGCATGCTTGATCTTGTAGATCCATTTGGAAGTTACAATTGACTTCCCTTCTGGTCTTGGGACAACATCCCAAACATCATTTTTCATGATCGATTGGTATTCTTCGATCATAGCATCCTTCCATTCTTTCTGTTCTACCGCTTGTTCGTAACTGGAAGGTTCTTTATCAATGAAATCACATAGTAAAGCTACATACCCAGAGTAGGATCTGGTCCTCTTTCTTTCTCTGTGATTCTCTTCTGGAGCCCCATATCTTTTTGCACCTTGGATAAGTTCTTGTACCCAAGCAGGTTTCCTCTTATGAGGATTCTTCTCCAGAGGTGGATCTATAGGTCTTTGTGGTTCAAAATCTCGATCTTCTTCTTGAGTTTCTTCATTCATGGTTATATCATGAATTCTGGGTGCTTTTGCTTCTTCAGGTTCTTCAGCAGGTCTCTTTCTGGATTTGTTGTAAGCTGTGTCTTCATCAAATGTCACATCCCTGCTGATGTCAATCTTCTTGTATCCTGGGAAATATATTTTGTAAGCCTTCGAGCTTTCAGAGTATCCCACAAATATACCCTTCTTTCCTGAAGGATGTAATTTAGTCCTCTTCTCTTTTGGAATGTGTATGTATACAGGGCAGCCAAATATTCTGAGATGGCTGACTTCTAGTTTCTTTCCAGAGGAGACTTATTCAGGAGTCTTGTTCTTGAGTACTCTATGTGGAGTACGGTTCTGTACATACACCACTATTCTGGCTGCTTCCGTCCAAAGATGCATAGGAATATCTTGATCATGAAGCATGGCTCTTGCAGCTTCCATGATAGTTCTGTTCTTCCATTCCGCAATCCCATTCTGTTGTGTATTATAAGGAGTGGACAACTCCCTCTTAATCCCTGATTCTTTGCATATCTCTTTGAATTCATTCGAAGTGAATTCTATGCCATTATCTGATCAAAAGGTCTTGATCTTCTTTTCAGTATGGTTCTCAATCAAGGCTTTGAATTCCTTGAACTTACTGAATACTTCGTCTTTGTTCTTCATGAAGTAAACCCATGTCTTCCTAGAAAAATCATCAATAAAAGAAACATAGTATGCATACCCGCTTAGTGAGTTTGATGACATAGGACCGCATACATTGGAGTGAATGATTTCTAGGATTCCTTTGGCTTTGCTTTCGCTGCTTGGAAATGTCTTCTTTGTATTCTTTCCTTTCGCACATGCTTTGCAGAAACCATCATGTTTTGCTTGGAATTCTGGAAGACCTTCAACAGCTTTGCTTGCAATAGGTAGTACTCTGTAATGCACATGTGCAAGCCTTATATGCCAAATTTCACTTGGATCTACTGTGTCATGGACCAAGGCTTGTTCTGGATGGCCCTTCAGCTTGTACAAACCTCCTTCTTGTTCTCCAATCACCACTACATCATCGATAGTCTTTCCTCTTGGCCACATGATGACTTGACCATCTATGAATGAAACTCTCATTCCTTTCGCATCCAATGCTGATATGGAGAGAAGGTTCTTCTTGAGTCCTGGCACAAACAATACTTCTTCCATTGTTAGAGACTTACCAGAGTCTAGTTTATATGAAGATTCCCCACTAAATTTTATTGGATATTGGTAGTCATCTCCTAGTTTCACCTTTTGAGGTGAGTCATGTTCTGATAGTCTCACAAAGGATTCCTTGAATCCATTCATATGTTTGGAAGCTCCACTGTCTATAAGCCAATCATCACTACCATGAGTAATGTTACCTGTGAGAGCAGAAATCAAAACATATTCATCCTCGCTTGAAGAATCTTCACTTTCATATCTGGATCTCTTCTTGGATGGTTCATCATCCTCTGCAGCATGAGCATGATGTCTTCTTTTGTTCCCCTTCTTCTTATGAGAGTGGTTCTTGTTCTTAGGATAGTCTTTTGCAAAGTGTCCTACCTCATCACATGTATAACATATTGATCTAGATATGTTCTTTCTAATATTATCTCTATGATGAGGATTCTTACCTTTGGAGTTATGAGTACCTCTTCTGCCTTGCTTGGAGTGAACTGTGAGAGCTTGATCTTCACTTCCCATCTTCTCTTCTCAGGCTGCTATCTGTGCTTCTTCTTGAGAACATTCTTCCCATAGTCTTCTGAATTTGACTAACTTCTTTCTAGCATAGATTCCTTGGATGAATGAATCCCATGACCTAGGAAGGACATTCAGAGTTTTCATCACAATCTTTGCATTCTCCACTTATTCATCTACAGCTTCTAATTGTTCCTTGATCTGAGAAACCCTTGTGAAGTAGAATTGGATAGTCTCTACATTTTGAATCTTCACATTCTTCAGTAGTCATCTTCCGGTTTATGTTCTTCCCTTCAAACAATTTGGTTAGGGCATCAAACATAGCTTTAGGTGTCTTGAGAGAGGACACCTGTGGGATAAGGTGATCCTTGATAGAATCATCAAAGATACTCTTTTCCATAACCATATTCTTCTTATGTAAGGCCTTTGCCTCATCTCCCTCTGGAACTGGAACCTCCTCATGGATGTAGGAGTATAACTCATTTTCTTCCAGGACCAGGGAGATCCTATTTTTCCAGGCTCGGAAGTTATCAGCTCCCTCAAGCTTCTCATCAAGCTTGGTATGATGAGACATCTTAACTGAGAACCTCAAATGGAAATGCAAAAGATTTTAGATCTTACCAGGTCAAGATGTTGGATCTGAAACTTGAGCTGAAATCCTACAGAGCTGGTTCAGGAGCAAATTAGGGTTTTGCTTTTCCAGAGTTCTGTCCACCCAAATGCCTTGAAATTTATCCCTAAATTCAATTTTGGGGAGGATATCAATCCAGGCCTAGGCTCACTGAAAAATTCCTCTTCTGTGAAAATCCCTAATTTCCGGCAGTAGTGTCGGGTCCAAAACTGAAAAACCTCAAAATTGGATTCTGCTTCGACAGAAAGATGCACCCTAAGGAGGAGAGTTATTCCACCTTAATTTTGCTGAAAACCTATGGAGGAAGATCCACAAACTAGGAATCCCTAGTTCTCGCAGCTGCACAGTGTCTTCTTCTCAGGTTACCTCTAATACAATGTTAGTTTTTCAATATTAATCTAGCATTATTAGGATCTTTAACTGAGAGAATAACAAGTACATCAATCAAACACAAGAGACAATGAACATAGTGTTTTTCCTTGGAAAAACCATAAAGGAGAAAACCCCACAACTTCCTCAGAGATAGAATCAACACCAAAATAGTAAAAGCCCCAAAACAAAAAGTGATCTCTCGACAATAGTAATCTTCTTCTTGTCTAGCCCTAGTGTCTTCTCCTTCCTCAACTATGCGCTACACTTGAGTGTGGATGAGTTGTGTGATAAATACAGACTCCCGTTCTCTATTTATACTAATCCTAACATGACTAAAACCCTACCAAGGTTAACCTCTACTAGGAGAGTCTAATAACCCTAGTGCCCCAAAACTGCGGGGACTTTAACCCTTACACAATCGGAGGGTTACTCACTATGAATTGACATGACTTCTTTACATTATTGATCCTCCCGATCGAAACATTGAGGCATGACAATATGACTCAATTACATTGTAGATACATCCTGGAATAAACATCGGGTTACAATACATAAGATACATAGATGAATACATTCCGAAGTTACAAATACATCAACATAGTGTTCCATCCATCCTCATGGGTGATGACTCTGAGACGCAACCAGATATATTGGCAGGTTTGATCTAGACAATGGGTACTTCAACAATGTGTTGTTTGTGCCTGATATTGTAGTGAACCTACTATATGTCTATGAAATTATAGACACAGGTACAACCATGAGAGTAACAGTTACTCAAAATGATTTGGAGATTTCAGAAATTTCTATAGGCCAAGTTGTTGTAGTGGGTTTTGCTAACCATGATTCGGGAATATATAAATTATCTCACTTCCTTCCTTACTCCCAAGGGAATGTGCTCATGCCACATGCCAATGAGACCATAAAACTATGGCATGAGAGGTTTGGACACCTCAAATACATGTATCTTCAATCACTAAACAAAGAAAACATGGTTGAAGGGATTCCAAGTATCAATTTTTCCGAAGGCACATGAAAGGGTTGCATAGTGGGGAAACATGATGAGCGCAAATATGACAAAGGAAAGGAAAGGAGGGTTGTCCAAGCACTTAATATGATCTATTCAGATCTGATAGGGCCTCTTCCTACACCCTCATATGGGAATTCAAGGTATGTGTTTACTTTCATAGATGATTTCTCAAGGTACTGCTGGGTGTATTTTCTCAAGCAAAAATATGAAGTTTTTGAGACTTTCAAAGTGTTCAAAGATTTAGTTGAGAACATGAGTGGGAATAAAATCAGGGTTCTTAGGACTGATAATGGAAAGGAGGATGTAAAAAATAACTTTCAACAACTATGTCATGAAAGTGGCATTCATATGCAACATTTAGTGCCCTACAGATGACAACAAAATGGTGTTGCAGAGCGCAAGAATAGAGCTCTGAAAGAGATGGAAACATGCATGATGGAGGATAAGGATTTGTATCCTAAGATATGGGATGAATCCATCAATCATGATGCATATTTTCATAATATATCTCCACGTAAAGAACTGGAAGATAAAACTCCATTTGAAGCTTGGAGTGGTCACAAGCCCAATGTTTCTCATTTCAGGGTTTTTGGATCAAAGGCTTGGGATAGAATTCTTCCTGAGAAAAGAAAGGCCTTGAAACCTAAAATAAAGGATTCCATTATGGTTGTATATGCTGAATATGCAAATGGATAAAATCTCTTTCATCCATCGTCTCATAAAAAATTTATTGAAAGGAGTGTAGAGTTCAAAGAAGAGCCCATGTAGGAGATCAAACTAGTTAAGGGGGAATGCTCACATCCTCCACTCAATGATGATGTAAGTGATTATTATTTCTCTGATTTTTATGATTCTTCTATTAAATATTATGTTGATTACATGCACATATATTGTGACTCATCCATAAGGACAAAGTGGGCTGAGAAAAGCATACAAGAAGATGGTGATCTTGTTGGACATCCACTAGACTCTAGGAAGACTAGATCTCAATTTCATAATGATTTCTCCACTTGTGAATTGAATATTTTAGAGATATTATTTATGATGGTTGGATATGATCCTCATAAATATCAGGAATAATCACTTGACCCAAGATGGAAAACAACCATGCAAGAAGAGTTCAAGTCTTTTCAAGACAATGAAAATTGGGAGTTGGTTCCTCTACCTTCCAAGAGGAAACTAGTGCAATGTAAGTGGTTCTATAGGAACAAAGTGGCTGCAGATAGTTTTGATATCAAGTCCAAGGTCAGGTTTTTTTCTAAATTATTCTCTAAATTCCAAGGATTTGACTATAAATATACATTTGCAATGGTTACAAGGATGGATTCTATCAGGCTAGTTTTGGCCATTGCTGCATCTAAGCGATGGGAGGTTCACCACATGGATGTGAAGAGTGTTTTTATTCATGGTGACCTTCATGAGGAGATTTATATATAGAATCCTGAAGTTTTCATTCATGATCCTTCACTTTTTTTCAGGTTGAGTAAGTCTCTCTATGGCCTCAAGAAATCCCACAGGGCTTGGTATGCCAAGATTGACAATTTTCTTCTTTCACTAGGATTTCAGAGATGCAAATTTGATCCTAATGTATATTTGATGAATATAGGTAATTCATTGTAGGTAATATTACTATATTTTGATGATATTTTTCTCAATGGAAGATGCACTGATGATATAGGTTGAATTAAGTCTTCTTTGCATAGTGAGTTTTCAATGACTAACCTTATATTGTTGAAACAATTTCTTTCCTTGGAGATTGAGCAATCTGATGTAGGGATCAAGGTCAGCCAATAACAGTATGCTACAGACCTGTTATTGAAGTTAAAAATGTTTGAATTTAATGTATGGAAAGTTTCCCTTCCTTTCGTGAGTGAAACTAGGTGATTTTGGTTCATTTCCATTGGTGGACAGCTCGTTGTATATGAAACTAGTTGGGAGCTTGTTGTATCTCACACACTCTAGACCTGATTTGGCTTATGCAGTAGGTTTTTTTGAAATATATATGAATTATATTCATGAGATCCATTGTGAGGATGAAAAAATAATCTTTCATTATGTGCAAGGAACCAAACACTTCGGGATACACTATGTTGCTACTTCTCCACTATAACTAGTTGGATTTACTGATTCTGATTGGGATGCAGATTCCATTGACAAAAAGTTCACTTCAGTTTATGTATTCATTCTTTCACATGGTACCATATGTTGTTAAATTAATAAACAACACACTATATCCCTTTCATCAGCTAAGGCAGAGTACATAGGAGCAGTGAACACAGGTACACAATGTGTGTGGTTGCATGGAATTCTTGGAGAGCTTGGATTTGCATTTGATTCATCTGCTGTCATTTGATGTGAAAATAAAAGTGCGATCAATTTTTCCACTTATCTAGTACATAGATAGAGGACCAAGCACATTGAGATACACATGCACTACATATGGAGCTTGATGCATGAGTAGGTGACATCGTTGTAGTATTTCCCATCTACAATGCAAACTGTTGACATTTTCACCAAGATATTCACAGAGAAGACATTCACCTATATGAGATCACTTATTGGAGTGGGTGACACATGGTGGTAGATTATATTAACTTTCATATTTTTCTCCATGTCCATTTTTGAGGGGAGGTTTTGTTTCCATGAGGTTTTCCTCCTTACCTTGGTTATATGGACAAATAAATTTTTGTAAGAGGTGACTTGAGCCTCAGTTGCTAAGGCCTCAATTTTTGATGTGATTACACTAATTCAGGCTTAAATGGGGGTGTTATAGAATCACACCACCTAATACCATGGTCACATACACATAGGAGACACTTTCATTTGTTTTACACTCATTTCATATGGCCCAAATCTTGGTTATGTTGTTCTAGCAAGGTATTTGGTGTTTTGGACTCATTAATGCACCCAAGCGCCCACATTTGACATTTTTGGAGACACATGTACCCTCATTTATGCTTGTTCAGCCCTACGTGTGCCCCCACTCCTTAAAACAGGGAAATTGGTTGACTAGAGGTGCCCATGCATGGTATTTGGGTGGTTTTGTCTCTTTTGGACCATTTATTGCTTCCTATAGCCACTCCCACTCACCCATGCACTCCAAAACTCCTATCCTATCCTCATTTAAGTCCTATGATGCTTCAGCCACATTCACATGGCCATTCATGACCGTTTGAAGTGGTTTGTGAGCTCACTGGTCCACCTAGGGAGGTTTAAGGTCGAATCTAGGCCTGCCACATGTATGCATCGAATTTTCCTCCAAAGGATGACAATTTTCTCCTATTGTATTATAATGATGTTCCAGACATATTTTACATGTTGGAAAATAATAGAAACTTCATATATTGGCACTATTCCTATGTGTTAATTATTCTCTTTTCACTATTTTTCTGCATAGTTTATGAATTTATTGAGTTGTGAGGATTCCCTTAGATCCTAGATCTTGTTGTGAATCATATTTACATAGGTCAAAAAACGAAAAACGAAAATTTTCTTAGAGAAGGAAAATTTGGAGTTGGGAAAAACTTTGATGGGTAATTAGGGTTTGACTAGGTTTTGGACACTTTTTAAGACATGGGGAGGCATAAAATGGGGATTTAGTAAGCGGGGTGAAAGAAGGGGAGATTTTTTCAAAGAGGGACAAGGAAGTAGAAATAGAAAATGAAAACTGTTGGAAAATTTGAAGGAGATTGGCTGAGAATCGAAGAAGTTATGGAAAACCCTAAAAATAGACAAATGCATGATTTTTATCTTCGAAAAGTGGAATTTGGGATAGGGTCCTTAAGGAAGGAAATATGCAGAATAGAATTGCAGGGGTTTTAGTGAAGTTTCAAGGGAAATGGAGATAAAACAAAAAATATATGGCGAAAAAAATGAAAAATTATACTTTTTTTTCGTTAGAACTGATCTGTGACTGCTCTGGACAGATGCAATCTGGTATTTATCAACTATCAATAGATATGGACCCTAGGTATGTTTGGATTCATTAAGGTTCAGGGCATTCATTTAGCCACCAATTTTTTCTAGTGGATGGTGTATCAGGGAAGTACCCCTCACTCCACGACTTAGGTAAAACTGATAACCGCTTTGCCACAAATGAAAACTCTAGGTTTACCACACAGGTGGGAACTAGTCAATCAGGTAGGGGTTCTTTTCCATTTTTTTGGAATATCCTATCAATGTCCAGCTACTTCAGGGTTCCTATGGTACTCCTCACAATTAGTTTTAGGTTTATTCCCAAGTACTTCCCATAGTTAAGAGGATAGGGATTATTCCCTGATCTGAACTTGCAATTGAAATGAACAATATAGGTGAAAATAAGATTAACTACTACAATAATCACAACACCAAGAAGTAACTATGAAAAAAATTGTCAGAAATTCCACCCAACGAGCCCAAGAAAGTGCTCTGATACCATATAAGAGAAACCTCCTGCAATAAATAATGAAAATGCTTGATATAATAGAAATAAAACCACACAAAAAGAATTTATTTATCGCAAGCCACTTCGAGGGGAAACCTATTTTCAACAAGCTCAATACAAATAGATTGTGGATACCTTCATTGGCCTCAACATGTACTAATATACTAATTCTAACCTAAACAACTATTACTCATCATGAATTTGGGATAATACAATATACTCATGGGACGACTTACAAATCATATGCGTCCAACAACAATATACTAACAAAGTAAAGAGAAGGGTTGACATGGGTTCCTAATAGTTGGATCATAAATTCATTGTCGTGTCTGATCTGTAATCTCAAAAACAAGTGTGAGAAACCATACTAATTGATAAATAAAATGGATTTTTAATGAAAATGGTAAAAAGTAACAAATTTTTTTAATGTAAAATAATAAAATATTCCTTGTCGACTCAATAAAAGGAGGTGAATGGGGTGAATTTTACCATTGCATTATCACTCTACTTACCAAAGAGAGTAAACTCTCATTTGTGGTGATAGCTTGTGTTGGAGATTTCGGGCAGTTCAGGAAGAAGATTTTCATTCCATCGGCTCCAGGTAGCTCTCCTCATCCTCTATTTCATTTGTTAAGTAAAGTCACTATTATTTTCTAGAACATGGGAACAAAAAAATACAAAGAGTATTTCCAGCATACCGCAATCTAGATATACCAGTAACTTCTGACTTAGCAGGAATTGAGATGTCTCGAAGCTCACTAGGGTGAGCCTCTATCCCAGGGGTATCCTACCCTTAGATCCTTGTCACAACAGGTCAATAAAAAACCCTACCCCCACTGGTTTTTAACTTATGACCTCCAAGGAGATAAAACATGTTCTTAACCATTAGGTCCACTCAGGTGCTCTTAAGTCAAATCACTCTTGTTCTTACCATTTTAGATTAATATGGGGCCAATTTTAAGTGAAAAAACACGCTTAGGTCAACGCGACCATCTCTTTCAGGAAACTCATCGAGCAGACTCGATGTGTATCCTTAAATGGTGAACTACATCAAGGATGTGCTATGTGGTGAAGTTGGATCACATAGGCCGTGAAACATGACCCCAAGAGATGAAAAGCAATGAGTTTTTGTTTTTTTCTTCAAGAAAATTTCTCCTAATGTTTGATTTCATGCTAGTTTTGCAGGTATAAATTAGATAAAATATTGGAGTGGAGGGAGAGAGATCATGAATTGTAGAATTTGGAAGGATTTGATGATTCCAACACCATGCTATCCCTCCAATAATGTGGGATCAATAAATTATTCCTAACTCCAAACATGAGGGACCAGGTTCACTTACTAGAGTATTTGGTTGGGATGTCGGATCTGATTGAGTATTATTTCCAGGTGAGAACATACATCGTCACTCTAGAGCCTGGGGATATTTATTTTCTCACTAGGATCTCAAGGATAGGAGCTCGCACTGTCATATATAGACAGAGTGGAGGTGATGTAAACATTTAGTCACTCATTAGGAAGCATCCCATGCTTGAGACCAAGAAAATTGAGGGGAAGATCCCAATCAAAAGGGTCTATGATCTAACAATTATGATTGTTCTCTTCACCATGGTATAGGTGGCGAGAACAAGGTCTCACCATTAGGTGAATAGATCCCAAACATTATATGCTATAGAGTGTATGCATCTCGCCATGTTCAACTGGTGTGAGATATTTTTGGGAATCATGAAAGAACAGTTCACCAAGTTCTAGTTGGGAAACACAAGACAATTTAGTTATGGGTTCATCCTAGTGTCCATTTTCATGGAGCAAGCTCCTCTTTTCCTACAATAGAATATAGATATGGATATCCCATATCCATGAGAACAACACATGAAGAGATGGACTGAACTATTTGGTTACCATGGTGGTTCGATCCATAGCTATGTGTCAACCTTCTTCTGATGGGTGAAAAAGTAGCTCCTCGTGATCAAGGATTATGCATGTGTTGGTTCAAGTTTCCAAGGAGATCCTAACTTGAAACTCCCATACGAGTATGACTGGTGTGACATAGACATAAAATATTTTCAGCTGTTCAAGTTTTTTGCATTTTGAATATTTCAATTTTTTTGGTGTACTAAGACTTTTTATGTTTCACTACTACAGATGTCCGGTTGGTGAGGCCACCTAGGTATTCCCCTATCAAATGACAAGAGGAAGGTAGGGTCATTAGTGCACATGAGCGAGAGGAAATCTAAGATCTCAAAGAGACCAACTAGAAACTAGAGAGGTTGACTATGGACATCCCATATTTGTCATTAAACGATTTGCGACAACGTTATCAACGCCATAAAGTATGGGTTTTCGAGAGGATTGGACGCCTACTCCATCAAGCAGCTCGGTCCATGATATGATACCTTGAGCACTATGATTAGACTCATTATCTAATCATAGCAGACCCTAGGCAAAAACATCCACCTAATGTGATTTTCCTATCTTATAAAAGCAAACTATATTGGTTTTATATAAAATGTGTCTTTAGTCAATGTGGATATCATATAATCTACTTACATTACAACAAAAACCTATGATTATCATCTCTTTTAGATTCATTTTTAGCGTCCACTATCACTTTTAGTGTATTTTTCATCAGTTTTTGGAAAAAGTGGACGCTTTTCCACGGGATGGCCCTTTTAATGGTGTTATTTGTGTCCCTTTTTAAAAGCTAGATCTATCTTGGATTCTAATTAGCATCCCAATTAGCATCCCAATTAACGTCCCAATCAGCATCTCAATTAGCGTCCCAGTTAGTGTCCCAATTAGCATCCCAATCAACATCCTTTTTTAAAAGTTGGCATTATTTTGGACACTAATTAGCATCCCAATTAATGTCCCAATTAACGTCCCAATTAGCATCACAATTATCATCCCAATTAACATCCTAATTAACATCCCAATTAGCGTCCCAATTAGCATCACAATTATCATCCCAATTAGCATCCCAGTTAACGTCCGGATTAGCGTCCAAAAAAGCATCCCATATAATGCCCAGAATAGCCTCCAAAAAAACGTCCTAAATAACATAGAACCATATATTAGTCCAGGGTTAGGGACATGAATTGTGCCATGAATTTCGACAGGAAAAACATCCAACATAGTGGCAAGTATAGAGCCAGGAATTGTGCCTATAAAACTTCCAACATTGCGTCAGGTATAGATCCAGGTGTAACCCCTGGAATAATGCTAGAAATTTTGAAAGGAATCGTGCTAGGAATTGCACTAGGTTTAGAGCTAGGAACTGTGTTCAGAAAACGTCTGACATAACGTCAGATATATCAATGTTAATTTCAATGATCATGATTCATGTGATAGTACTTTTGGATCTTGATTTATCACAGTAGCACCTAAATGATTGTAATCATGGCACTTTTGGATCTTGATTAATCCTAATGAGGGGTAAATTACCTTAATGTCACCTAAATTGCTCTATTGGCATTTGAGTGTCCCCAACAACATTTGATAGACGCTAATTGCATCTAATTGGCCCTAAAAACACAACGATGATGCATTACGACAATTATGATGGAGTATATGGATATGATTTGATAAGTATAAGATTATATCATCCATTCTTGTGAGGTAGTAGGGATCCTTGCTCATTAATATCGCAATTAAATTGATGATGACATTGATGATGACTACGATGAAGACAATGATGTTGATTTATTGTAAGATGATGATGACAATGTGGATGCCAATGATTATTATGCATGTGGTAGCAATTTTGGATCCTAATTGATTCTAGTGGCACCTCAATGTCTGTAACGACATCTAAATGACCCTATTATCATTGAAATGACTGTAACGACATATAAATGACCTTAACAATTACATGAAATGAATCCTAATGGCGATGAGTGATTAAGAACACTAATGGAATATGAGTGACCATAATGACAATGATGAAGATGATTTTGTTGATGATGTACTTAAATTTAACGATGATGATGATAATGAGGATGATGATCAAGATGATTTTGACATACCATATGGCATTGATGATGATGATGATGACAATGTTGATGTCCATGATGGCGATGCATGTCACAATACTTTTGTATACTGCAGGACTCAAGAAATTGGAGTTAATAATAAGTAATGTAGGTTGTGAGGTGTTGACCATAAAAATATTGTTAGCCATTGGGTTTTACATAGAATGATATGGCCATTGGGTTTAGTAGTTCCCCCACCCACCACCCCCTACACCTCTCTTGCAGAAAGCTAGTAGTATTGAAATAACACCTATCATGGTGCTACCAAAATGTCACCCTACAAGGTTGTTTTGGACAACCCTCCCATCCATGCCCTCATTTTTACCAAGAAAATCCAAGGCACAAGAAGTGGATATCAATATTAACAAAAAAACTAACTTTCTTTGTACCCTTAAGGACATTTTGGTGTTGGTTTAAAATGGAATGAAGCAACAAGCATTTCAATAATGCTCATAGTGTTACTTTGAAGAAGTCAATCAATTTTTTTTACATCGTTGGCATTATAAGCAGAAATGATAGAGTTAAAGCTTCCCCTATTCAAACTCTATCCATTTCTAATTTTTCGAGCAAGACATTGACCTATAGGGGGGAATGCTAGAGTTAAAGCTTCCCATTCTATACTAGTTTTATTCTATATTTGATCTAATATCCAAATTAAAGGGGTGTATGTACTTTGGTTTGATTACATCTTCCTATAAACATAGGCAATGTATAATGACACTGTAAAGGCTCTTAAAAGCTAGGGATTTCCAAAAATGATGGGCATTATATAGTCCCCAAACCCCATAACTTTTGTTGGATCAATACGATGATGATGAAGATGATCAGGATAATGATGATGATAATGAAGATGATGATGGTGATTCAGATGATGATGATGATGACGATGATGATGACAATGATAATGATGGTGATGATGATGATGATGATGATGGTGATGATGATGTACATGATGATGATGATGATGAAACATGTTTTTAACTAGTTAGAAACATGTTTTCATCACCACCACCACCACCACCATCATCATAATTTATGATGATGGTGATGATGGTGAAGATGATGATAATGAAGATGACGATGACAAGGATGATGATGATGATGATGACGATGATGAATATGATGATGATGATGGTGATGTCGATGTCGATGATGATTATGATGATGATGATGATGATGATGATGATGATCATGAGGATGGTGGTGATGATGATGATGATGATGATTATGATGATGATGTTGATGATGATGATGAAAATTGATTCAGATTTATGTAGGAACGCAACAGAATACACATCTTCCACATAGTCTTCCACACATCGGTCAGTTCGATCGATACCTAGTGATACTTGAAATTTAAGTCGATCTTGCTAAAATATTTCAACCCTTTAAGCTGGTCCAGGAGGTCATCAATCTATGGGATCAAGTACCTATTTCGGACAGTGATCTTGTTCAGTGCCCGATAGTCAATACAGAGTCTCCAAGTCCCATCCTTCTTCTATAACAACACGATCGGGCTCCCATAGGGTGATGAAATTGGCTAGATGTGACCCTTCTGCAGCAGCTCCTAAATATGCCTCTTGATTTCATTATTCTCCAGAACAGAGCGTCGATATATTGGTCCATGGGGAAGTGACGCACCTGGGGTCAGATTGATGGGGTGCTTGAATTGGAAGTGTAGAGGCACCCCTGTGGGTGAGGTGAATATGTCCCAGTACTCCCCCACAACCTTGTCCATTTGTTGTTGTCGTGCAGAGGAGCCCTATCTGGAGGTCATGGCCATGATCTTCTTCTTTCCCTGAGGGCAAATCATCAAGAAAACAAATTTCCTAGTTTTGGAAATGAGCTTACTACATTGTTTTGCAGTAACCAAAGAGATAGCGGTAGGAGGTGGTACCTCTGGTATCCTGTACAACTTATTTCCCAATGTAATAATAACAGCACGAGGCCAAGACTCATACATAGCATGTCGCCTCCATAAGTATGGTTGACCTAATAATACATCACAAACATCAAGAGGAGCAATATCACATAATATCTCACTTGAATCTTCAGTATGGCTTGAGGAGATGAGTAAAGGGGCATCACTTGAATATTCAGTCACCCAGAGTTAAGTTAAGGTTTGATGAGATAGATTTTAGTAATGTCCATGAGACCAAAGCAGTCTATGATGTAGAGTTACATTTGTAATAAGGCATGCCTTGTCAAAGTTGAAGGAAAAGTGAGGGGTTTCCCTAAGTATGTTGCTGAGCAAATTTAGTCATTTGACCCTCTTATCTTAGTAGGATTTTGAACTCGTGGGGGAGGGCCAAAGGCTAGTAAACTGACCAATAAGGCTATGATCTACGATGTTCATTGTTGTCTGGCATGTTGGAGACATTTACCCACCATGCATACTTAATTTGGTCAATTTGGCCTAGTTAAACCACTATTCTAAGTTTTATTGACTTGATTGACATCAAAGGAGCACTACATGACATCAGCATGAGCACACCCATGCCTACCTTCAATAAAGGAGGCCAACTAATCCTTCTCCTTCATTCGGGGAGGCTAACTAGGGCACTTCGGGGGTGATCTGAGTGTCATAAATGCACTTAATTGTTAACTGATGCTTACAATAAGTTAAATCTGAGTGGTGAAGGTGCCTCCATTCATTATATTGATTATTTGATTAATATTTAATGAACTCGAGTCATCAGGGGTGCCTCCAACCACCTCTGATGGCCAGTTTGACTTCAGTTAACCTCACCGGGGTTCATTGGAGTTATTGATGCACTACCACTTGTTGGTTGGCATGCAGTGACATGTGTCTGAGATAATTTTAGTTAGACTCAGTCATTCATTGCACTCCTATTTCAGTTAGGACTCAGTTGAGTCAATCAACACTTGATCAGTTGGTTAACTAGTGTGTTTACTATGGCTTACAGTCAGTTAAGCTACACCCATTCATTCAATTTGAATGACCTCCTTGGGAATTCAAATTGTCTTGGAATTCATGAATCTTGCATGATCATTGTATTGTATTATTCATTCTTTATTGATTATACAGAGCTGCTACTTCCATTACAGCACCATTTTGCCAATTTTATGCATATTTGTCTGTATTCTTTGTGAGACTGTGTTTTCAGTTCCTAGACCACTATGACAAATTAATATGGTATCAGAGCTCATGGTGGGATGAAGCTCAGATCTCTCAAAAAAAATGTTTTTGATAGATCTTGCATGAAAATTGAGTAAAAGCTCAAAAATCCAGCACTGCACCAGAAGCCAAGGCTTACCACTTAATACCCTATGTTAAGGAATTGTTGGTCAAGATTTCTTGATCAACTATGTTGGGTGTGATGAAGGCCTAAAATGTGTAGGATGTTTGAGCTTACGGTGCCCCTTTTGTTCTAATTTGCAGGTTTTAACAGGTGAAAGCATTCGTTCCAGTAGTTTCAAATGGCTTCTTTCGTAGAACTCTTGACTCCGTTCAATTTCCATTCATGGAAAGGAGACATGGAGATCCAGCTATGTGCCAGAGGATTCTATAGGGTCACTATGGACACTGAAGAAGAGCCTGCTTCTGTGACAGACAAAGCTAGATTCTTGAACAAGAAAGATGAAGCATTTAGATTCTTGTGCCTCTCTGT
The DNA here is from genome assembly GCA_001517045.1 of Pseudotsuga menziesii. Classification (NCBI taxonomy): domain Eukaryota; kingdom Viridiplantae; phylum Streptophyta; class Pinopsida; order Pinales; family Pinaceae; genus Pseudotsuga; species Pseudotsuga menziesii. The sequence continues at coordinate 31,041 of LPNX011233628.1, forward strand.
TTCCTGGGATCTTCTTTTCCATCTCTCGGGATTGAAGACTCCAAAGGAAATTTGGGATAAATTGGAAACCCTGTATGGAAAACAAGATGATTTGAGAGTATACCATCTTGAAAATGAGTTGATGTCTCTCTAACATTCCAATTTTGATACCTTAAATGATTTTTTCACAAATTTCAAGCACATTGTCTTACTGTTGAAGCAATGTAAGGTGGAGAAGGAGGATGATCATCTCATCCTCTCCATACTCTCCAGACTTGGAGCTGATTATTCAGTGTTTGTCTCTACATTCCGTGTGGGGAAGCTCACAACCCTTGGATGGAATACGCCTTCACTCAATGCCTTCATTGAGTCCCTAACAAGTGAACATGATAAGCTTGTCTAGATGGGGATCATCAGATCCTCCCGTGACCAATCCCTCCATGTCTAGGGGCATAAATATCTGAAGGGTAAAGGAAAGTAGTAGAAGAACCCAAAAACCAAATTTGAATCTCTTAAACCTAAAGTTCAAAACCAGCAGCATGAAGAGTCCTCCGGCTCAAAGAAGAACAAAGGAAAAGAGCATCATGGAAAGGAAAAAGTCACGTGTTCATACTGTGAGAAGGGATTCCACCCTGAACATGCCTGCATGAAAAAGAAACTTGATGAAGATACCTCTCTCCTTAAGAGAAATCACATCAATATTCTGGAAATATTTCGGAGGAGAGATCAGCAAGATCGAGAACCACAACATGAAAGAGGTCATGCCCTCATGGAAAGCACTTCGAATTCTAAACCACTCTTGATAGATTCTAGAGCTTCGAACCACATGATGGCTAAAAGAGACTCCTTCTCATCTTTGGAGACTGGCAAATCCATTCCCATCCACATGGGAGATGACTCCACAATTACATCCGAAGGACAAGGTACTATAGATCTTGAGCATGGTTATTTTTCCAATGTTCTGTATGTACGATCTCTTGCATCAAACTTCCTAAGTGTTTATCCAATGACACATACAGGAGTGCCCAAGAGAGTCTCCTTTAGCACAAATGATGTATAGATCACAGAACTTGCATTCAAAAAACTTGTAGCAAAAGGCCTTGCAAACCATCATGCAAAAGCCTACGAGTTCTCCCATTTTGTGGTGGATGCAAAGCCCACCGCATTGCTGAATCATGGAAATGAAGTTAGTAGACTGTGGCATGATAGGTTCGGCCATCTAAACTTCAAATAATTGCAGCAATTATATAATAATTCTATGGTTGAAGGCCTCCCGGTCATCAAAGCTACCACTGGAATTTGCAAGGGCTGTGTTGTTGGAAAGCACCCTAAGCATAAGTTCGATCGGGGGAAGGAAATCTGAGCATCATGCATCTTGGGAATGATACATTCTGATATCAGCGGTCCCATGCCTATCACATCCATGAATGGATCAAGGTAAGTTCTGAATTTCATTGATGACTTTTCCAGATACACATGGGTCTTTTTTATCAAAAAGAAGTCGAAAGTCTTGGAAAAATTCACTGAATTGAAGGCCTTGATTGAGAATGCATCTGGCCAAAAGATCAAGATATTGAGATATGAGAATGGTGGGGAGTACATCAGTAATGTTTCACTACATATATTTTCCCAAAGTCGTATTCAGATCTAGCATTCAGTCCTTTACACTCCCCAGCAGAACGGTGTAGCGAAGAGGAAGAATCGGTCTGTCAAGGAGATGACTGCCTCTATGTTGGAATCAAATAATTTGGATGCAAATTTGTGGGCAGAAACCATGCATGCTGCAGCATATATTCAGAAAAAAGTGCCACACTCATCCATGAAAGGGAATACCCCTTTAACTTGGGCCCGACAGACACTCTCCTTCGCAGGAGATAACATTGGAAATTTGGATGATCCAAGGAGAACCCTGTCCGATTTCCAAAGAGAAGGTATTGCGCTCTCTTGTCTTGATTATTTTCTGTATGAATCTTGTTATTTGATGATAATTTCAGACCCTAAGTCTTAATACCATGCTCAGAAGGATTCAAGATGGCAATTTTCCATGGATGAAGAGATGAATTCTCTTAAGAAAAACACTACTTGGGAGCTAGTTTCTCTTCCTCCGGGAAGGAAATTGGTTCAATGCAAGTGGGTGTTTCGAACTAACGTTTCTGCATATGGAAGAACCTGCAAATATAAGGCAATGCTGGTGGCAAAAGGTTTCTCCTAGGTCCAAGGTGTGGACTACCATGATACTTTTGTACCAGTTGCAAAAATGGACTCCATCCGCCTAGTTTTGGCAATTTGTGCATCTAAGCACTGGGAAGTGTATCATATGGATGTTAAGTCTTCCTTTCCGCATGGAGATATACATGAAGCAGCCTAAGGGCTACATTTCTGGTCCATCTTTGGTTTTCAATCTAAAGAAATCACTATACAGGTTAAAACACGCCCCAAGAGAGTGGTATTCCAAGATGGATGCCTCCCTTCTCTCGCAAAACTTCCAAAGGTGTAAATAAGATCCAAATGTGTATATACATCAGTATGATGGTCATTTTATTATTATTTTTTTATATGTTTATGACTTACTAATTACAGGTAGCACAGTTACTTCTATTTTAGTCATCAAAACTGCTCTCCACAATGCATTTGAAATGAGCGATTTGGGGCTCTTAAAACAATTTTTGGGGCTCGAAATTGAGCAAAATTCTTATGGGATAATGGTCACTCAGTCCAAATACATATCAGACCTGTTATTCAAGTTTAACATTGCTAAATTTAGAGCTGATCCATTCCCTTTCCTTTTAGGGATCATCCTTGAAGAAGGAAAAAGCACACCTCCCATGGACTGCACTATTTATCGACAGCTGGTTGGTAGCTTGTTGTAATTGACTCATTCTCATCCTGATATATGTTATGTTGTGAATTCTGTATCAACATACATGCAGTATCCCCATGATATTTATTGGAAGTCAGCCAAGAGGATCCTCCAGTATATTCAGGGAACCTGGACCTACGACATTCACTATGCTGCAGACTCCGAGTTAGAGCTGGTTGGTTACACAGATTCCGATTGGGAGGGTGATTCTATTGATTAGAAGTATACTTCTAGATATGTATTCATGTTTGGTGGTGGCCCCATTTTCTGGTCTAGCAAAAACTAGGACGCCATAGCATTGTCTTCAGCAGAGGCTGAGTACCGAGGAGCGATGAATGCTTGCATCCAAGCTATTTGGTTGCAAGGCATTCTTTCAGAGTTTGATCTTGGTAGTACTTTGTCCATTTTCATCTTTTGTGTCAATCAAAGTACTATTAAGATATCCATAGATCCAGTTACTAGGCAGAAGACCAAGCATGTGGAGATACACATGCACTACATCAGAGAGTTAGTGCATGACAGGACCATCATACTGCAATACTACCCGACTGATAAGCAGACTGCAGACATCTTCACCAAGAGATTTTCAAAAAAGGAGTTCACTTACCTCCATTCACTATTGGGGGTGATTTCATTAGGGTGATCAGACTACTTTCAGTGTTCAGATTGAGGGGGGGTTTTCCCACTGGGTTTTCCCTCTTTTGCTCACTTAGTTTGTTTTTGAGCATTGTTTGAGTTTCAGTATTGTATAAGGTGACCTATGGCCTTTGTTGCTAGGGCCCTAGCATTCTTATGCACTTTATGTTTTCTACTTCTCCCGAGTATAGCTTAAGGGGGGTGTTGGAGGAATTTACCCACCATGCACACTTAATTTGGTTAATTTGTCCTAGTTAAACCACTATCCTATGTTTTATTGACTTAATAGACATCGGAGGAGCACTGTATGACATCAGCATGAGCACACCCATGCCTGCCTTCAGTCAAGGAGGCAAACTAAGCCTTCTTCTTCATTCGGGGAGGCTAACTGGAGCACTCCGAGGGTGATCTGAGTGTCATAAATGCACTTAATTGTTAACTGATGGTTACAATCAGTTAAATCTGAGTGATGAAGGTGCCTCAATTCATTATATTTATTATTTAATTAATATTTAATGAACTGGAGTCAACAGGGGCGCCTCCAACCACCTCTGATGGCCAGTTTGACTTCAGTTAACCTCATCGGGGTTCATTGGAGTTATTGATGTGCTACAACTTTTTGGTTGGCATGCAGTGACATGTGTCTGAGCTACTTTCAGTTAGACTCAGTCATTCATTGTACTCCAATTTCAGTTAGGACCCAGTTGAGTCAATCTGCACTTGATCAGTTGGTTAACTAGTGTGTTTACTGTGGCTTACAGTCAGTTAAGCTACACCCATTCATTCATTTCAAATGAAATCCTTGTGAATTCAAATTGTCTTGGTATTCATGCATCTTGCATGATCATTTTATTGTATCATTCATTCTTTATTGATTATACAGAGCTGCTACTTCCATTGAAGCACCATTTTGCCAATTTTATGCATATTTTTCTGTATTCTTTGTGAGACTATGTTTTCAGTTCCTAGACCACTGTGACAAATTAATACGACAAGGGCGTTCTGCAGGAATATCGATCGAGGGTATGCTATCTAATTTCTTGACAAATTTCTGTTGATTTAGGATGATCTTCCTCTTACTGCATGCTGCTACATGGCTCTTAAAAGCAATGAGATCAGGGGGAGGGGAAGGAGCACCCCCTCCGGTGGCCATGGATGCTTGAAATGCGCAGGCCTAAAATGAGGAGGCGTCACGTGGGATCAGAAGCAGCAGACTCGGGAGAAAAAGAAATTATAACGAGATTGGTCATACATAAAAATTTAATAAACATATATCTTTATAAAAATAAAATAATAAATATCATCATTTATGGGAAAAGTTGCTAATTTTTTTAGCAATAGTCTAACTGTCAGAGGTTTTCTATTTTTTATGGTTTATCTTTACCTAAAAGAGCTTACAAATAAACCACCAATAAGACATACTGACAAAAAACCCATGAAGCTTGCAATCATAATGATATTGATTGGAATCCATGACAATAAACCGTGGTAGAAAATTCAAGATTCATAAAAGTTTGCAAAGAAAAATATGAAGAAGTTGAAGTTGATTGACACTTATGGGTTTTGATAGTGACAAACAATAGAATATTCACACAATTTTACAAACAAAGAAAAATTTGATTGAGAAGGGTGAGCATTCAGTGTGGAATACAAAACAGAGTCGTAATGAAATGCACAATGAAATTGGTTGAAGACCATTCCAAACTAAAAGAATGTGGAGTCCATGCTCAATGAACAATGTAGGATATTTTCATCTGGCATTTCACCTCATGTCTTTTTATTTGTGTTAATGAAGGGAACCCAGACTGATAGTCTACAAATTTGAAGCAAACATTTTCTCTAAGATGACTGAATATTGAACTTGAATGATATGAGAAATGCATCATGTGCTTTGCGAGGATCTTCACTGCCACATAGATTTGGACAATAAAATCCCATACCTCCACACACTTTGCATATGGAATTATGGGAGATGGAGTGGAAGACTTTATAGTGCTAGACCAGGAAAGTTGATCATTGACAGTTGTTTGTAACTTAGTGATAGAAACCTATCTTGTTGATGATTTGCTTATTTGCTCACATTTTTGTAATTTTGTGATGTATTTTATTTTATTCTTGTAGTTTTTAGTTCAGCTTAGTGATGGCTTGGGCACTTCCTTCACTGTACATGACACGTAATGTATTAGAAGTCATATTGCCCCCCATTGGGCCACCTGTGGATATTAATGGAGTGAACATGATTGTACTCTTGAGTCTTACCCTTGTTGGTTGTACTTCTAGAATCTAGATCAAGCAATGAAGTTTGATACTCTTTGTTCACTCTGCCAGGAAATTTAGGGAGTGTAGGTGCCAAGGGATTGGAGTTAGACAATCTAGACATGAGGTCAGTGTCCATCTATCAAGAAAAGAAAGCTTAAGGTTTAATTACCACTTATGAGCCACGCGATTACCATAAAATTCCATAGAGAATTTATGTGTGTTGTGGGATGCATGTCTTTCATATTGGCTGTAGACATTTGTCATTTTATCATTTTATGATAGTTATGAGGCAAGGGAAGGAGAAAAAATAGATGCATGTTGAGGGTTTTTTCTTGTAATTATGGTACAGGAGATAAGTTGCAGGATATTTCCTTTTGAGGGCAGGTATATTTTTAGAATATTTAAGATATTCTTGGATATGCCAGGGTCATGGCCAAACTATATATCCTTATTGTGTATGGCTTTGCTGCCTCTCTAGAATGTATTGCATCTATCTTGAACATAGGCCATGAGTGTGAAATTTTTGGGATTGTCCTAGTTATCTCCCTAACTCAAACTATAGCATAAATAATTGTAAAAAAGGATGGAGTAGGTAATCTACTATAAGCCGATCTAGTCATCCCTCCAAGTAATGGCTGAGCCAAACTATAAAGACCCTGCTAAGAGTTGGGTAATTTTTGGAAGTTGGAGCTGACTGGTTTTGTCTTTTTGGTTAGGGAAAGTTATCAAACACTTAAATGCACATATCTATATGTCACTGTATAAACCCAACAGTCCATATCTGAATATTAATGTTAACTGTCAAATGTCTTGGGTGGTATCTTCTGTCAAACACTTTGTCATATCTCTGTCTAAACTAATTTTTGGGACTGATTCTTTGTCTTAGAGCATGCAATGATTGTTTCAGACTTCACATGTCATCATATTGTTATCAAAAAATGAGTATGTGAAGATTTCATATACATGGGAAACCAAGACATTCACCACATGATAAGAAAAATAACTACACACTTCATTGGCCACTACTATATATGGCTCAAAAGTCCCACAACAGTTTTCCACGAATAGGTAAAAACCAAAATTTTCGTGAAAAAATAGTGTAAAATTTTGTTAATAATTGAGAATATCCTCGACGATTGTCGCTATAGCGATGCATAGTCCATAACGTTGCTATAGCGATGGACGTTCGTCTCTATGGCGACGTATATTACATTCGGTAGAAGGTACCATCCTTTCTCAAAATCCCCACTTTGTTGAATATGCAGTCAAATACAGTGTTCAAAATTGAACCCTTCACAACCCTTCCAAAGGGTTCTAGCCCTCCCAAGAAGTGTAAAGTTAAAATTGCCCTTCAAAAAAATTTTAAAATCTGAATTTTACCCTTCCAATCAAGAGGGGCATAATTTATATCAACATTTCAGAAGAAGGGAAACATTTGAAATTACCCATCCATATAAATTTGTCAATATGTTGAAACTCCTATGCTATAAAGTTTAACTCATCATTCAAAATATTGGAAATATTATAAATTATAATCACTCACTCACTCATGTCATGCACTCACTGCTTAGTTGTGCAAGATGGCCATAAATCATTGATGACTACGAGGCACTAGCCATCGAGATGTGACTTTGACTACCAAGTCACTTGGGGCTGCAATCTAAAGTGTGACAATGTGTCAACAACTATGACTATAACAAAAAAGAACAACTACTAGTCTACTACTAGGACCGAAACGAGATCAAAACTTTGTGCCTATTATCTATGTGAACCTCGATACCAATGTCCACTCTTTTTTCGTCAAAATGAAATTAAAAACATCGGTTTGATAAGTCCTCCACTAAAATAATTTACTTCTTGCATGAATATCATGGACATACGAAAACTATAATACGCATGCAGATCCTCACCTTATAATACAAATTGATGCAAAGAATAAGAGACAACTATAAGTAAGTCTTATATTAAATTTACCAATGATAAGTCTTTAATTAACACTATCAACTTAGATTTGACATGTTGGATTGTTGTGATCTTATTATCACTCCTTACCTATGTGATTCAAGGCATTCTTTGAAGGTGAAGTCCATAATTTTAGGTCTTCTTCCTCATTATCATGCCTTTTGGTAAGACAATAAAGAGGGTAGTGGTCTTCATCAGCATGGTAAATGGTTTTGACATAGAGGTTATACACATTAATTGTTTTCATTAAATAAATTAAATTCCTACCCATGACTGTTGATTCAGTGAATCGTGGATTGGTATGAAACAAAACAAATTTTAGAGCCTCGAGCCCTTAAATATAGCCATTAATAAACTTCTTTTGGTATTTTGGTTCAATCTAAAAGGCGGACTGTTGAGACTCAGACATTTAGTGAGTTTCAGTTGACTTAGGATTGATTCCATTTCCCCTTTATTCCATACATGTATGCTTTCACAACAAGTACTGAACAAAAAAATTCGATGCCCCGACCCTGGTTATTCCAACTTTGATAACTTGCTTGGTATGTAGGAATTTTTTTTAATGTTTTTTTAGATGTGTATTATTTTTTCTTAGGTGCCCAATCCTTATCATTCTTACATCTCTCAAGCTTGGATTGCACGTGAATGCCCCAATATGGTTATGGCATAGTCTATGTAGTTTTTTTTGTATAATGAAGTGTGCTCCAACTAGAAAAAATACAATAGAATAGTTATGTTACTGAACTGTAAAATCAATGATACACATATGAAAACTTAATGTGTTCAAAATATTTTTTATTGAAAATATATCATTTTTTCATGTAGATATTAAGGAGTGCTCAATTATTTAAAATTTTAAAAATTTGAAGAAACAATATTTGTCTTTTGCATTTTTTTTGAAGGAAAGGTATACTTGTCAATTGAATTACAATTATTTATTTTTCTCATCTCTCAAGGACTCAAAAAATAAATAGCCTTCCAATTCCAATTGAAATTAAGACCCACCCTTCAAATATCCGACTAGTTCCTCTTATTATGCCCTTATGTGCCCTCTTCACCTCTTCTTCTATCGCGCAATCCACCTAGGTATCCTTATCTCAATCTTAATATCATTATCTCGAGGTTCTTCATCGTCTTCCATCTCCTTCGCTTCAAGAAGCTATTATTTCTTGAATCTATAATAAACTTGTGTTTTTTTTCTTTTCCTGGTACAAGCCATTCCTTTAAATCATCTTGATTTGGCATTTATGTTGGTTTATCAGGGATTATTGCAGGTGGGTGATCCAGATTTGGAGGTACAATATCGCTGAAAAGATGCTACGAACGGTGGGACAGAGATTGCCCACCATTTCTGGGCTGACGAGGAATGCATCCCCATCATCATCACTAGCATTGGTGAGCTCTGATGAAGTCAAGGACGATATAATCAACCCCTCTACTAATCTCCCTTAGGGTTTACAACTGTTGAATGCATCGTGGAAATCTCACTTTCTCTTCCGTGGTTAGTAAATCACACCCCCTTGAAGAATATAAATCTTTCAAGTCTGTTTGTGGCGGATTAGATTGAATTCAGGTGGTTTCCCAAGGGACACCACCTTGATTTAAGGTAAGATAAATAAATAACTCCGCGTAGGTCATGTTGACTTAGGGTAAAGTTAGGTAGATAACCGTGTGATAGGATATTTGTTTCAGGTCAGATTTATGATAAATTACTGGCTGTTGTTGCCAATTTTGAATAAATATATCAAGCCACGTAAACCCACCTTTGATGTAGATAATGTGACCAGGATATTTCCATGATCTACTCACATGGTGAAAGCATTGATCAAATGTATTAACCCTAGTGTGTCTTTAGCATCCACGAGCCGACAGTGCAATATTTGAGCATCTTCACGATACAGGAAACATATTGGTCTTTTCAATTGAAAGGAAGTATTTGGGGGGTTTTGGATATGGCCACCCTAATGATCTTGTCATGGAAGCTCCATGCCCCTTTTGCTAAAACTTCAACAAAGTTTTCGACAGTAACCCAGGAAAGCATGGAGCAGGTGGTATAATATTTGGAGATCGGATCCTACTATTTTACGCTGTAGGGATAGAGATACGTACACACAATGAGGCTGCGATATATCCTCATTTCAAGTGTTGAATATATACACTTTTTTTCCAGGTAAATTTCATGTTACAAATCTCTTGGGTACTTCCTTCAAACATTTTGAGATGGTACCCTCAATATGGTATAGGGGGTGAACCATATATTCCTTGGGGTGCACAAGGCCAAGTAAACATCAGGGCTTGAAACCAATGCAATAATATACACATTATGAGTTCATTATATCACTTATGAGAATCGAATGTTTCTCGGTGGGGATGATAACACTCCATTCCACAGTCACAATCACTTGGGATAGACTTAATTTACTCAAGGGTTGAATATACTTATTTTTTTGGATATGAAATTTGATTGTTATGGGATTTTAAACTTTGTGATATTAACAATGAAGAGGGCCTATCACACTTGAGGAAAGTAGATGTTTTTCTTATTTTTGAGTATGTAGACATTTAGGTAGCTGGTTTTTTTCATATATTGAGGGAATTGGATTCCTTTGATTACTCAAGTAAATGTTACAACAACTTAGATTTTAGAAAAATAAAATTTAAAATGAATTGCAAACATACACAAAACTTGATCTAGTTTGTTTTGAAGGGCCAAATAGAGTACAAGCCATGAAATATCACATGATCGATTTGATTGGTCCCATTAATTGCAATTTCTATAAACTCAGGGATTACCTTATTGCTATTTGTATTGAAGTTCATTCCATCTTGGAAATTATATCTTATCGTGCCTGTTAGCTCCCAAACTTGCACTTAAAAACATGAAGTCCTGCATATTGATCAGGATAAGTTTGGTGCCACTCAGGTGCTGCCCACTATCACCACAACAGCTCTCCTTTCACAATAGCTCTCATTTCACTTGCATTCCTTCCTTTTCGGAAGTACACATGATCTCTTTCAGATCGAGTTATTTACCTTAATAAAGTTGAGCAAGCACCAGTTGCTGTTTCAGATCCAGTTGAATAAACAAGACCAGTAGAAGATCCAGATGCTAAACCTGTTAAACATTGACCATACCGCCTCAATTCTAGAGTTAAGGAAAAGGTAAGGAAAGAGATTTATAGGATGCTTGCTGCAGGACTGATATTTCCAGTATAATAATCTGATTGGATCAGACTATAAAGTGATTTAGAATAATAAATATACAGAAAATAGAAAGGTTTGCACTGATTTAAGAAGTATAAATTCGGCATGTGTGCACGATCCACTCCCAACACCTTTTGTGATTAAGTTCTGGATCAAGTTGTTGAAAAGGGGCTCTTTTACTGATGGGTTTTAAGGATATAATAAAGTAAGGATTGCAGAATAAAATAATAAGAAGACTATTTTATCATAGAATGGGAGTCCTTTGCATATAATGTAATGCCCCAATAAAGATAAAGAATGCACCAGCTATGTTCTCTCATATTGTAATTGCAGCCTTTTGAGAGTACATTCATAAATTCGGTTTATTAAGATGATTGGACTTATAAAGCTAGTTGAAGGAACACATTTCTCTATTGCATGCGGTTGATGTTTGATCGTTGTAGGAAGCTCCAGATTTCCCTCAATATGAATAAATTTGATTTGTTTTATACCATTTGGTACTCTTATGTAACATATTGTTTACAAAGAATGTGGATCCTGCTAAAATTGCTATCATTGTGAACCTGCCTACTCTGACAAGCGCTAGACAACTACGTTCCACTTTGGGATATGCTGGGTATTATAGAAGTTATCCAAAACTATGCATCCATCACAGAGCCTATGAAGAAGCTATTAAATAAATATTAAGTGTTTTACTAGACTCCTTAGTGTGAGGCTGCATTCAATCTGCTCAAGGAAACTGCTCAAGGAAAAGTTGGTAAGTTCCCCAATCCTGGTGTTTCCTGATTGAAAGGTTGAGTTTCATATACATGTGGATGTTTTAGGTATGGAATTGGGAGCAGTACTTATGCAACCAAGAGAAAGCAATAGAGGTCATCCTGTTTATTTTGTGAGTCAAGAGTTTTCACAAGCTGAGTGTAACTACACTACTACAGAACGGAAGGGGATTGCTGTGGTTTATTTATTACAAAACTTCAAGTATTATAATTAGGTCATCCCTTGCTCTCTCTTTTTTCACGCAAGTGGGACATTTTCAAATTTTATACAGATCATTAAGCTTTGAAGTATTTGGTTAAGAAACCTTTTATGGAAGGTCGTATCTGTATCTCTTGTTGTTTCAAGAATTCTCCTTTGAAGTTGTGTTTAAGCCTGGAAAACATCATGTATGGCCAGATCATCTATCAAGGATTATAAACTTCCAAATGCTTATCTTTTAAGAATTGAAGCTGCTATTTACTTAAATTTCCCTTTTCTTGACTACAGGTTTGGTCTCTGAGAATTAGTCTACAACTCAAAAACGTCATTCATTAATTTTTAGGATTTGAACATTCAGGATGCAACACACTTTCCATAACACCTGTTTTATCATTATTTTGACACAAATAATTTCCAGGATGGAAGTGACTAATTTATAGCAAAGACATGGGCCTGAATTTTATTTCATTCTGGATTATTATTTTGCAGGATGTTCACATTTTGGATGGAGCCCGAATGTGATTAAGTGTGTCAGGTTTTGGCTCAGCAAGCTGTCTGGAACCTCTGGTTGGACAAAACCTATCCCATCGAACCCGATTCATGCATCAAGTATCATGATTACCTAGATTCAATGAGGATGCAACTAATTTAATCCCAGCAAAGAATGTGAATCCTAAATAAATTGACAATAAATATGGAATGCATTGTGGAACATGTGGAGTCATCATTTCATTGATCAATGATCCAGAAGTTTGGTTTGCAACTCAGCTATGATATTGAAAAATGATATGAAAATGTTGGAAAGATGAATACCCCAGTCATCCATGCTGTAGAAATATATGTTCAAGGAATAAAGATGCCATGGGCCATATACCTTTAGAATGAGTTCATAGTAGATTGTCTAAACGTGCAGGACAATTGTAAGGATTTTAATTATAGTTAAGTACTTTTAATTCTTGCCATTATTTTTAGGAAATCTCTGGAGGGAAGAGAGTTCAATACCGAGGTCACAAACACACTTCCAGCACCTAATTGAAAGATTTGGCAATAGAATTTAGAAAAGGAATGCTAAGAGGATACAAATGCTACATTCCAGTGATGGTATATGTTGATGATTTAAGAAAATGTCAAGGCTGTCTGCATCCCTAGGAATAATGTATATAAGTATGATGGTTATGTTTAGTTTCAAATCAAAATTCATAATGTTTTCTTGAGACCTCACCCAAATCTAGTCACCTCCAGACATCCTTCTGTTCATTGTAGTGGACAGTTGAAGAATACAATGTTTGTCATAGAATGGGGCTCCTACTCAATGTAATGTGCTTTGCTTGAATAATTCCCTAGCCATATTCTCGACGATAGTTATAGCTGCCTTCTGTGATTACATACATAAGTTCTTGGAGGTCTGCTTGGATGACTAGGCTGTCTACAGTCTCCTAAAGGACCATATTGTGTTATTTCACCTAATATTTTAAAGGTGTCACCAACTGTATATATTGCTAGGACTAAAGAATTTCCTTTTGTGCACACAATTTGGAACTCTTCTAGGTCACATTTTATGCAAGGATGGAGTTCTGGTGGACCCATTCAATATTGCGGCCATTGTAAACCTGGAAGCCTAAACAAATGAGCACACATTGTAGTAAACCTTGGGACACATGGGCTACTACAAGAGGTTTCTCAGAGGGTATGCCACAAACACTGCATCCATGGATAACCTTCTTAAGAAGATGGAAGACTTTTTCTAACCTCTGAACTAGTTTTCAGGTAGCTCCACTAATTTCTCAGTGTTAAGTAGTTTTCTCATGTGGTGGTAACCTTTTCCTGTTAGTAAGCACTTAGGTCAAAATCAATGCCATATACAAGAGCTGCATCTTTTCAGCAGGCCTCATCCTCATTGTCATATTGATATTCATTATTCTTTTTAATGCCATCAATGATTTTCCAATACCTTCATTATCTTCATTATTGAAGTCCTTTAAGGTCTTTGCAATAGATATTCCTTAATCATTTCAGCTACCTCATCATGTATTCCATCTAGAGGATCCTTGCAGGTTTTGTGAAACAAAGTGAATAAACTTTATTCTTGAGAAGACAACTCGTTTCATCCATTCTTTGGTCTAACTACATTCGTCTCATCCATTCCATCTTTCCATTTTAAAATAGTGCCAATTATCTTTGTGCTTCCCTTGTCATAGAATGAAAACACTTTGACCACCTTTGTATCTTCAAAAAAAGGATTAGGATGAAATGTAAATTATTAGGATGGAGGATTACAACCTTGTAATTGTTAACATCAAGAGATACCAAACACTTGAAAACATTATGATCTTCTCTAGTCAATATGTTGGAAAATGTAGGCTGGCTTAGAAACATAGTAAACCAAAAAATCAAAATTTTTTTGAATGATTTCATTGTGTTTCATATCGAATGGTTGTATCAAATTTTCCCTCGCCTCCAATAATTTGTCATTAGTTTCTTCATTGAGTATCTCCAGCTTGTCTTGGATCTCTTGCAACTTTTCAATGAAAAGAGTGACTTCCCTGTCTAAATGCTCTTCCTTCTCCCCTTTCATTTTTTATTGTTTGAGAGGTTACTCATTTGATTGGTTACAAGGTCTAAGGGTTCTAGAGTGACTTCCCCGTCAAGATGCTCTTCCTTCTCCCCTTTCATTTTTTCTTGTTTGAGAGGTTTCTCATTTTATTGGTTACAAGGTCTAAGGGTCCTAGTACGAGTTTATTCATTATTCTCGTTAATATAGTTTTGTCAAGTTTTCTGTGAGGGCTTGTGATATTTTCTCAACTCACTACTTTTTCGGTCAGGGTTTGAGCAATCTGTGCAAGCCCTCTTTCTTCTATGGTTATTTTAATGTATAGATATTAAATCTCTATGTTTAAATCAGAGTTTCTGCAAGTTTTGGTTAGATGTTTGCAAGAACTTCAGCCATTTTAATATTCTTCACACTTTTTACCTCAATTTACTAGACTTTTTCCCTCTGCTTGCATGTTTGTTTTTTTACCTATTGTTTTCTTCAAATCACTATAAGTTTGCCACTGTGGATACTGTTTTTTAACAAATTCACTATGAGAAGAGTATACTTCCCTAGAAGTATGGAAGGTAAGTACATAATATAATTTACTGTATGAAACATTATAGTGCAACCCCTTCACATCTATATTTTCTCCATTTGGTTGTGCCCAATTGAAACTTGGTTATTATTGTGTCATATTGTTCAACTTCAACATTTTCACTGGAACTTATTGTACAGTCGTAAGTGCTATTACTGCTCTAAAGATAAATACATTTCCTTGTACATGAGATCAAAAGTGATATTATTCTAACCAACCTTTATAAATTCGGGACACTTATTGTTTATCATCCTTAAGTTCAATACCCAAAATTGATCTCACAACCCTTTTGAGAAGGAAGGTACAGACAAGTTGGTCTATATCGTGACACCTATATCAACTATCGCAACTGGTCCATGTGAAAATGGTAAACGCTCATTCCAACTGGTAAATGTCTGAAACTGACACTGTCTTTCTACTTTAATCACACTTCTGTAAGCATTTATTGTGAACATCCTTTTTCTACTAGAAGTCTGGGATTCAAGATTACCATCCAGTTACTATTGGCCTGGAAAAAATGGGAAAAAATGATAAATGTGGAGCCCAATTGTTTATGGTATAATATAGTAAATGTTTAGTCCCGCAGTTGATGGATATGGATAATGTAGTGCTCCTATTGCATTGATTTGTCTTACAAATGTTTTCTATGTGATATTTCTTAATACATCCTATTTTCAACAATAAACTTTTGTGATTCCTTATTAAGAAAAACTAAGTTAGAGGTACTGTCTGTTTTAGAATTTAAAATTCAGTTCTTTTGTGATTGGTTTTCACTTTTCAGTGTGGCGTAGCAAAGCATGAGGGTCTCTCTTGTCTTTGCATGAGAAAAAGAAAGCCTTAAAATTATAAAGTGAGTTCTGATTTTTTAAAATTCTGATTATTTCAGATGTTTATAATCTGCACACAATGCAAATATAGATAACACAGGCAAAGACAAAGGGATGGTTCTTGCAATTGGTTTGAACATAGATTTTATGGAACTGTAACTTACATCCTTTTTATTATCAATTTATTCATCTACCTGTAACCCCTTATATCCACAAAGTACTCTTGCATTCAACTTTTCAAGGTATGATGAGCGTATATGTGTGTGAGAAAGTCCTTATAGGGGATTCTTAACTCAATGGAAATCAAAATACTCCAAACCAATAGCATGTTTCTTGCTAATTTTGCACAGACATATATCACATTCTAAAAGATGAAATCAAAATCCAACAAATCTCCCTTTAACTGTTCCATTGAGCATGGATTCATAAAAGTTGATGCATGCAAAACATAATATAACATATCTTAAAAGATTTCTGATGCTTGTTTGCTTGTGTTCCAACTTCCAAGTCGAACAACTACAACAAATTGACATCTTTACAATATGCACCAAGTGGATATCACAAGTCTATGTTAACAAAATAGGATGTCCAATTCCTTTTTATCTGGTCTAAAGATCACCTCTTTGCATTCAGTACACTTTTCAAGCATTTAATTTAAGGGTCGATATGTTCATACCATGGAGGTATTTTTTATCAACAATTGTAATTGTCACAAGTTGTTGAGATGGTTTGAGCTGACGACCATTATTTCACTCTATTTGGAATGTTTGAATTTGTAATAGTAGTATGCTAGGTGTATAAGAAAATCTGATATTGATAGAGTGTTAATGTAAATTGGGATGTCCACTTATTTTGGTAGTTACTGTTTGATATTATGCATTTTTTTCAAGAATCAAGTGGCATCACAGGATGGCAAACAAGAATATAAATGAAATCATAATTTCTGAAAGAGATCAAGGTGAATGTTTAGATGCAACAGATGAGATGAAGGTTAAAATGATGGATTCACAAACTTACACTTTAAGAGTGGACAAGTGTGTAAGTATTTTTATTTCCTGGTCATCAATGCTTTTAATTTTATTTGGAGTTAAAAATGGATGAGGTCACAATAATTCCGAAGTTGTTATACTCCAAATGCTTATATTCTATTACAACATTTATGATAGCATTCAAAAAAGAAAAAAACAAAGTGGCGGGAACATTAGAATATTATATTTTTGTACTTATTTATTTCTATATCTTACTTCAAGGTGTTCGCCGCATGATATCTTTTTATTTTTTAAAATTTTGTTCTTTCAAATATTACTTGGCTTGTATAATGCATTTTTATAATTTATTTAGTTATCATCAATTGACTTTGAATGTTTAATACCTCTGAAATTATGTTGCACCTGTGATCTATCTATCTTGAATCCCAATGTAAAATTTTGGTCCTTCTCATGGCAAGATTCAAGTTTGCTATCAGATGTTCAACATGTGGGTTAGGGTTATTCTAAAAATACTAGATGTTTTTCCCCTAGGTTGGATTTCATTGTAAAACTAGTTAGCAATATTTTATATTTGGACACTAGAAGAAGAGAACCAAATGTTATTCTCTTTCAGTTTCTTCTATTTGGACCATAGTCACTAGACTCGGAATCATCAATAAATTGACAGGGCAAAAGAATCAAAGTTTTGAATTGGATCAGGAAAAATCAGCAAATATAAAATAAATATATACACATGTTTTGAATTAAAAACACTTTTCATTGATATTTGAAATAGCCATGTCCATATATTACAATATTTCAATAGATCTTCAAAATTTCACAATGAATAGGTATCATCTATAATATGATGATAATCTCGATTCTCATCCATAAGGTGAGTTCAAAATCCAGATAAAAATATGTCTGAGTTAACCCTTCCCAGGTAGCCTCTTTGTGGATGATTTGGTCACTGTCCCTTCACACCAGCAAGTAGAAAACACCTCCATCAAGCAAAAGAATTAGAAAAACAGTGAAAATTGGGTTTAAAACCTTTTCCTGGGTACATACTTCCATAAATTGCTAGTAAAGGGTTAAGTCATGAGTTTGACTTGTGATGATTGATTCAACTTGGTCAACCCAAGTCAAACTCAGAAAGTTTTGAATTGGATCTTTTGATTGCAGAGTCTAATTTAAATCAGAAAATCGCAATTTGACTCACGATTCCTGTGACTTCGGTCTAGACTCTTTGATGCTACATTGCAAGGGAGCCCTGCCTTCTCACACTTTGTTCTCGAAGCATGCTGCGAGAGGGATTTTTCAAGAAGTGTCCTTAGGAGTAAGTTCTCAAGGTCTTTGAGGTGCTTCCAGGGTGCTCCCTGAATGATAACATATCATTCTTAATGTATAAGGGTAGAAAGGGAAAATCCTTAAATTTTTTATATTATTATTAATTGTTTCAGGATGTTTGAGATGGTTTCCAACCTCATCAGACCTCATTTGAAGAAAATAGCATCCCATCCAAAAATTTAAATTCAACAAAATTAGCAGTTTTCAACACTGCAACAAACAAAACTACACTGAACCAAAGAGAAGTCCACTAAACCATCAAAGGACACTAAATGCTACTATGCCCTTTTTCCACATGTCATCTTACTTAAGGACCAGTGACCTCCACAAATATAGGAACTAAGGAATATCTATATTTTCCTTTGAAGGACTTGCCGCCAACATCATGCACTCAAAACGATGGTCAAGAAAGAGCCAAAGTTATATTACTTCTTGTAGAACAACTAAAATATTGTAATTGGGATTTTAGAAAGGATAATACCATGTTTTCTCTGCCATCTCATGTTTTGGATCTAATTTTACATGAATACAATACAACTTGTGAAATTGTTGTTGACAATGGTCTTGTTAGTGTTTTGCTAGATATCTTGTCTAGTTTTTACCTGGATCCATAAAAAAGTGATAACCTTCCATATTTTAAGTATGTGATTCCCATGCTACTAGTTGTTGATAATTTTCTATAGTTGAAGAAAAAATTCGATTCTAATATTATGATATTTAAGCAATCCAAGAAAAAAGATGGTGATGTTGAGAATATTGAGAATTTGGAGTCTAATCATCAAAATCATACAAATCACATGTTGGTTGTGCCTGAAGGGTACATAACTACTGAAGAGTAGAAAAAAACTATTAACATAGTTTGCAACTTCTTTCAGATGAATATTATCTCAACTGTTGTACAAGCTCTTCTCCAACTATGTGCAAGGCTAAAAAGGGTCCATGCCATAGCACTGTGTTTCCTTGAAAGAGGTGGATTGGTTTCTTTGCTGATATTTCCTACTAGTTGCTTATTTTTAGGATCTAACAGTGTTGCATGAACTATTGTTTGTCATATTCTTGAGGATCCTCGTACACTTCAATAAGCTATGGAGTCATAAATTTGACAAGATATTGTAGCTGCTTTAAATCAAAATATAAGTGGACGGTGGAGTCCTCATACTTTTATCTCAAACTTAGTTTGGTTGAGCTGAAGGTGATTTTCTATTTGATCCATTTCATGTGATGCCTATTGAAAAAAAAGAGCTAATTTTTATCTCAAACTTAGCTCTTGTTATCTCAAACTTAGTTTGGTTGAGCTGAAGGTGATTTTCTGTTTGATCCATTTCATGTGATGCCTATTGAATTTTTTTTTTGAGGAAAATCAACGATAGGGAAGTACTACCTCTATATATAATATTATAAGGAAGGACTGATGATTGTGGAACGACATTTCAACATCCAATTCTCAATAGACCATCTACCCCATTTAGATCAGTTTTTCGTTGAGCAATATGTAATTTTTAAAATTTCTGGTTGTTGAACATCTGCTAGATTATAAATTGTTTTTCTTGGATTCGAACTTTAGAATTCGTAGTTTAAGGACATATATAATGTAATGTGTCTATGATTGTAGAGAATGATAGGGTTGTAGTAGAGAGTAATATTGAAAGTACTTCAGATCCATCCCATTTGGATTATATTTACTAAACATTTTGAAGTGGGCAACCAATAAATTGTTTGAGTAGTTGGGTTGATGATAGTCAACAACTTAGAGGAATGAGTGGCACTACAATAGAATTAGGAATTGAGGATAATTTTGTTTCTCAGTTATAGAGGGCTTAGCTAGTTGATGCCACTCGATCATATTAGGTCCATGATACCACCAGATCATAGGAAAAAGGTGACGCCACTGCCTCACAAGCTATAGATGTTGGTATTGTAATGATAGAAACTTTACAATCATAGGAAAATGATATATAGAGAACCAAGGAACATAATCAATCCCATGTTGAAGATAATAAAATCTATCATCCTTTGTAGACCATTAGATACTCAAAGTTGTGTATTGATCCTTTTTACCATTATAGAGGACTCTGTAAGTTAGGTTCCCAAATTCTTAAAGGGTTCTAGCTCAATGGAAGAGTGCCTACCTTATAAGCAGGAGGTTGGTGGTTTGATTCCTCCATGCCCTAATGATATTATAATATCGGTTAAAAAGAACTCAATTAGTAAGCAAAAAATAAGATATAGGTGACCAAACAAAATGAACAAAACTCGTATATAAAATTACTAAAAACGACTAAATTAGTGACCAAAACATGAGAGATGTGAAACTAGGCATTAAAAAGGATGCAACACGTGGCGCTAATGATGAAGCCAAACATGGCGTTGATATGGTAGAAAAATAAGAGGTTACTTTGGATGAAAAACATGGCGCTTCATTGGAAGAAAAATATGGTGCAACAATAGAAGAAATATTTGGCGTCATTTTGGTAGCAACACACGATGCAAAAAAGGAAGCAAAAATTGGTGCAAATTTGGAAGTAAAACATGGTGCAAAATGGGATGCTAAAGTGGTAGCAAAAATGGATGCAATATTGGATGCTAACATGGTGCTATTAAGGATGCAAATATGACGCTAACGAGGGTGTCATTTAAGAATCAAAAGAAGACACTCGCTAGGAAGAAAAATAGGACGTTATTTAGGAATAAAACCTCGACGTTGTTTAGGAAGCAAAGTTGGATGCTATTCTGGAAGCAAACCTCAACATTGTTTAGGAAGCAAAGTTGGACGCTATTCTGGAAGCAAAAAAGAGATGCTATTTTGGACACCATAAAGGATGCTGTTTAGGAAGTAAAAAAAGATGCTTTTTGGGATGCTTTAAGTTTTGTCCATGATGCGTTCCATTTAGCATCTAGTTTGACCAGTCAATGTAAAAAAAATTACACTAAAAAGGGACGCTAATTCTAGGATTTGTTGTAGTGTTATTTACATGTGAATTATTTTCATGTTATTCTATATATGAGAAAAATGATTAGGAATTTGCAATGTCCCAATATAAAATTAAATTATCTAATAAATTGGAAATCATATTCATGCACATCGAGATGTGTTGGTATTGAATAAACCCAAACGATATTTCCAAGAGGAATACCCATTGAAAATGATGAAGTAAGGTAGGGTCACAAACAATGTAGAATTGGTTTAAATGGGATGCCACAAGTTTAGAATCCAAGTGGACAATGATGCAGTCCACACCCTAGGAGGAAGCATCTGTTAATTATCCAATCATTATGTGATACTTAGTGGTATTATTAGTTGAAAAATGTAGATAAAATCCTCTTGATCTTATCAATTAATCGGAAGGGGAATAAATTACCTAGGATTCTGAAGCAAGAATTTGGGTGTACCGACTAGTGCTGTCCGTGAATCCAAAATAGGTTGTCATCTATGCATTCAAGTAGAACATGGTATAAGCAGCCGTGGTTGAAATGGGACCCTAACACACCAAAAGAGAAAGTTCACACCATATAAAACACACATTATATACAAAATGTACAAAGTACTTATGCAGGATAGCCCTAAACATAGTACCTTTTGAGGTAGATTCCATTTCTAGGCTTGCTCAAGGGTACCTCATCATAATTGAATAACTCATAAACCCATTTTTGTTAGACACATTTGACAATGTAGGGCCCATGCCACATGGGCTCAAGCTTACTTGCCCCCAGTTTATCATGCATATGGTAAGTAGAGAAATTTTTCTTCCTCAACCGTAGTGTGAGGTAATATTTCAAAAATTAGCTTCAGGGATGGGATCTCGCACTCTATAGGTAATAACTCCTCTAGAATCTACACCAATTGAAATGGTGTAAATCTAATGGAGGTTTTTACAGAGGTCTGGTATGCCCAAAGACATGAAAAATAAAATTAAATGCTAGTTGGAATATTGATCCCCTACCATGCGTTGTATCATAGTTTTCAAGACCTTATCTATGGCCTCTACTTGTCCATTTTCTTGGGGGTAGTAGGGGGTTGAGTTCTCAAGGAGAAAACCAAATTTGGCACTTAGTTCAGCTATCATTTGGTTTTCCAATGTGAGACATGGTCAGTGACAATGGCTTGGGGGACTATGAACCAAGAAATATTATGGTTAAACATGAAGAGTGTGGCAGTATTTCCATTTTATTTGTATGTAGGAATATCCTTGAATCATTTTGTAAAGTAATATATGGATACAATGACATATCAATGCCCCTCGGTCGAGGTAGGATTGTAGTTCATGAAGTTGATGTTCCATTTTTCAAAAGGGATGATGCCAATGATTGGATGTAATGAGGTAGGATGAGTTTCCTTTTTAGAATGAAAAATATGGTAGGGAGGACACTTCTTAACTACTTCCATACAGTCCTATAAAATCAATGTCCAAAAGTATCCAACACATAGAATCTTCTGGGTTGTAGCCATCCATCCCAAAAAGATAACCGCCACACGCCCCATAGCGACAGTCATTTAACACACATGCTGCCTCATCATGGGTTAGACACCATCGTAATATTGAGTCATTACCTTGGCAATAGAGCGTATCATCGATTATGACATAGTATTTAACATGATGAGGGATACGACAATGTCCATCATGGGATAAATTGGGACAAAAGAGTTTGGTTTGGAGATACAATGTGATATCCCCATACCACAGGATAAACATGTTGATCTGGAACAATGACTCATCAAGAATAGAGTCAATGGGATCAATATCTTGGTCAACACGGGGAAGATCACACATGCGATCCACAAATAGTAATGATTTTTTAGAGTTGGGCTTAGCAATTTCTTGGTCCAATTCCTACAGGATCAAAATCTATCAGGAATATTCCCCCCCGATATTTCATGAGTCATAATATAGTACATGGGGTTCAGTTTCGCAAGAACGGTTGTAGTGCGGAGCAAGATGTAATGAATGAATCTCTGGATAGCTGTTAACCCAAAAAATCCCTCACTCAACTCTACATGTCCTACACCACTCGAGGACACCCATTCGTGACCCTCCATTAGACCCACACACCCTCAAAAAGACTTAAGGATGAAGAAAAGGGCTTAAAAAACCCCAAAAGGAGCCTAAATAACTCTCCTGAGGGCTAAAGCCTCCAAAAAGTGGCTAAAACCCCTCAAAGGAGACTAAAACCATCAAAGGAGCTAAAGTTAGGGAAAAAGGGGCTAAATCCTGGACCAAGGGCTTAAAACCCTAAAACCCCCAAAAAGCTATAAAAGGAGGGTGGGGGGTCACTCTCAAGCACACTCCTCCCTTGCATACTGTTATGCTGCCCGTGGATGCCTTGAGACCTCTTTTCCTCTCAAGCCACCCACATCCCCCTCTCTTCCACTCACATTCACCATTGAGCCATAGCTCCTCCTCCATTTCTAACTGAGATAGAGAGGTGCTTCCTCACAACCAGGGCATGGTGGCCCATTTCACTAAAGGAGAGGTATAACATTCTTTGCTTATGTGTTTTGTTTAGTAGTTTAGTTGTTTTCTGACCCTTGTCTCTTTGCAGGTTTGATTTCTAACATGTTTTTGCATGTTTTTAGTTTTTAATAGTTGTTTGCAGGTAGCCAAGGCGAAGCCCTAACATTGTTTGTAGAGGGGCTCACGGTCGTTTTCTTTCTATCATTTGCCTTCCTTTATGTCTGGTTTATTTACTTTATTTTCCACATACAGGAACCTACCCTTCTATTCTATAGATAGAAGGGAGCCATTCCTACCCCTGTAGCAAGGAGAAATCCATGCTACAGAACTGTGGACCATACCAGGTTGATCCCACAGGATCCCTAGTTCAGTTTTTTTTCAAATTTCAAGTTTTTCAGTTTATGCCCTAGTTTTTAAAATTTCTTGTCAAATATAGCTTAGATCCAGTTATTTTTTATTTTTTATTGTGGACAAAGCCTCTACGAGGAAAATACGAGTCAGTTTGGCCACAGTATAGGTTACTATAAGCCGGATCTGACTCAGAATCAGAAAAACCCCAAATCTGGGGTAGGTCGTACTTATCGGGCCTGAACAGGGGATGAGGTCGCTCTTTTAGGCCTCACAGGCACAAATAGGTCACCCTTTTCCCCTGAAAGGTGCGACTTCACTTATAACAGTAGACCGCTTCTGTCTGTGTAATCTGTGCGACCCCCTCGCCCGTTTCTGGAAAATTTTTGCGACCCCCTCACCGAATATGACCGAAAATGTGCGGTATGTCAATCAGAGGTTAAATTTTATTTTAATAGGTACTGTCAGTGCGGCTCAACTGCCTCTGTCCAGCATAGTAGTTCAATTTTAGTTTCTATTACAATTTATTGCAATTTCCTGTACAAACAATGTGTAAATGACAAACAATTTTTAATGGCTTAATGAATGTAGCTTAACTAAAATCGACAATAAAATCAACAGTCTTACTCACCCTTCCTCCTCTACCCATTCATCACCCTTTGGGGTATTCTGGGATATGATGAAGGGAAAGATTTATCATCCTAGGTCCTTCACTGAATATTGTTCTAAACCATTAAAAACGTATGACCTAGAAGGTAGATGGGGTAGAGAAGGAGGGCTTCTCACGGTGCTAAGCGTCCTCCCTGTTGACCAACCTTGCATTTGGGAGGTGACCTGTGGATCTAAGGATGGGCTTAGTCCCATTATGTTGAGATCCCATCACCTTCTCTTGGTTGAAGAGGAATATAGGTGTAAGGTAGTCATCTAGTTAGGCCATCAACATTCAGGGTTAAAAACTCTATTTGTTTACAAATTTCTGGTTATTCACTGCATGCACAACAATGATATGAACTCTGCTACAATATGATGAATTCATAAACCATTTGCAGCCACCTGATACCAGAAAGACAGAAAAAAAAATACACCATACCAAGTAATCAACCCAACTCAGTTCATGACGCTGAGAGAGCCTTAAAATTTATCAATTTACACTAAGTTCAAACAAATCTACAATATTTGAGGACATAAGTCCCTGACTGATTCAACCATTGGAAGTACTTGGGCTCATCCAAGAAACTCATTGTGAGGAGTACCACGGGAACCCCAAAGTAGCTGGCTGCTGAGAGGAATTGCCAAGCAAAACGGGCAACACCCCCCAATGATTGAGTAGAAACGCCCATGAGGAAAAATCCAAGCGTTGTCCTCTGGAAATCTTGGTGGTTGAGTGACCACCTACAGCCAATAGGAATCCATTGAAACAGGGGTCCAAACATCATTCCCATCAGTTTGATAAACATCTAACACAATTGATCCCCCACACTCTTCCTCACGCATAAGAGGCGAAACACCACCATTCGGGACATTAAACTGACACTATTGAAACCATTCTCAGTGATCTCACACACCATCAAAAGGCCACACAACCTCTGATTTAGATTCAGACCCATACTAGTCTGAACCAGACCTCCATACTGCACCATCAAGCCCCACGGCCGGTGCAAATCTGGATCCATTTTCTGGCATAACCTTAGCAAGTTGACCCATGTCCATATCACAACCCATCACCAACAACCCTGCAGGTGGCCCAAGCACAGTCATGCAAAATATCATCAGTTAGCTGCCACCACCCATAGTGACTAGCCAAGCTGGCCCACTTACAACACAGGGGGGCAGTGGCCCTTCCACACACACTGCCACTCCTGCCACACAGGGGGGCAGTGGACCATCCACTTACATTGCCCCTACTATCATACATGGGGGAAATGTCCCCTCCACCCACACTGTCCCTCCCACCACAATTGGGGGCATTGGCCCATCTACAATGGCACAACCCCTACATTATGCACCGGCAAACCCCACCACCATCCCTTCCCCATCTCACATCAACCTGGAGTCCAATCTGCCTTTCATGTCTCGTCTTAACTTTCCCGATTTGGCTCGATTGACAAACGACCCCATTTGCCATCAAGCTTTTTGGCCTCCAATGCCAACTAAGCTGCCATCATACATCCCAAAGTTTGATGGCAAGGTAGGGGAATGTCCCCAAAACCATATCATGACATTCCATCTATGGTGTTTGTCCAACAACATCGTAGATGATTCCATCAGGTTGAGGCTATTACAATGCACCCTTATAGGTGCCACGGCCAAATGGTACATTGACCTACCACAGGCCAAATATCTAGATTTCAACTCCTTAGCTTTCATGTTCCTACAATATTTCCAACTCCTCGTCAGATATGATGAAGGGGTGGAGATCTTGTTATCTTGTCTCCAAAGCACTGCGACACATATAACCAACCACATCCATGAGTAGCGGCAACGTTGCAGCTTATGTAAAATCAAACTTGACGACAGGATCTTCTTGGATTGGTTCCTCAAGACCCTGCTCCCGCCCATAGCAAAGGATGTCGCATCCGAATGTCCAAAATCCAAAGAAGAAGCCATACTGAAAGCCCAAAATTTTGACCTTATCTACACCCAGTATGGATATCTGTACACCATCATTCTAGATGCCCCCCATCCAAACACCTCCTATCGGGATGCACCGGGGGCATCTCATGTTGCAAACAACATCATAGGCTCGATCTCCCAACAGCCACAGCACCGTCTGACACCACCTGCCGTTACACCACAACCAAGCAACACTACTAGTGTTGCTTACCAAAACCAAACTCTGGACTATGCCAGAATGATGTCCTAGTCTGGAGCAACAACTTCCTATGCACAACCTGCACCACTGCAGTAGGTTCAGGCCATGGCTTGGCCAACACAGCAGTACGCAGGGCAAATTCCCACATTTGTGGCACCACCAGTGCAGGCGGTTCAAGCCCCGGCCCTTGCTCCACCCGCTCCGTTGGGATAAGTGTTTGCATAAGAAAACTGTTCCAACCAGCCTACCCCCAACAATCAACAAGGGAAAGCCCAGAATAATCGACCCCGGAACCAAGCCAATAACCAACCGCAGGGAGGCGGTCAACAACCAAATCCTCCCAACAATGCTGCAGTGAACCGACCCACCCAAAACCACCCACAACCAAATGCTCCTAGATGCAATACCTCATTGCGCACAAACCAACCATGCACACTCTGTGAAGTCTATGGGCACTACACATTTGAGTGTCCCCTCATGGGTCGCGCTAAGCAGGCCATTCAAAACGAGGTTCAATAGGCCACCAATGCCGCAAATCAAACCCCACCCAACCCAGCACCACAAGGACCTCCTCCTATGGTGCTTCAAAATCCACTACTTGTCCAAGGGTTGGTGGCAACCACACCCCCTCCCCAACCCAATCCCAACGCTCCGGGGGCAGCTCCCACGACTGAAACAGGTGTTCACCACTTGCTAGCCATGACGACTGAAGAGGTCAACTTACAAACTAGACGGAATCAGTACGGTACCACCACTGAACCCGCTGACACATCAACGACATCTACGTCTAAAGCAGTCAATGCACCTCTTCAGTTACCCCCTTTACCCCACCCCCCCATATGCCGAGTGGCCAACAATGCCATAGTTAGAGATACTATTAGCTATAGCATTGTGGATGATTTGGCCCAAACACCAATGGCCATGTCTTCTCTAGAGGTACTCAAAACATCCCCAACACAACGAAAAGTGTTACTAGCCTCCCTTGGGGCTGTCGACCCCTCTGACTCCAAGTTGATCACATTTGAAATAGAGAATGGAGAACCACGCATGCCATTGACCATCACCTTCCAAATCCTGGTGTCTATCCAGAATTTGGTTGTGCACCGATGCATAGTAGATGAGGGGGAATCTACATGCGTTATGTCTACCCTAGTCTGGCAGAAACTTGGATCTCCAATTCTGCAACCATCCTCCACAACTCTGCGAGCTTATGATGGCCATCCCACTAAATCCCAAGGAATCCTCCCCCATGTCCCCATCACATTAGCTGGGAAGATAGTTCTGATTGACATTCTCAATGCTCAACTGGACTATGACATTCTCCTCGGAAGAAGTTATATGTATGCCATGTGATGGTACGCCATGTGGTTGTCAATGCTCAACTGGACTATGACATTCTCCTCGGAAGAAGTTATATGTACGCCATGAGAGCTGTTGCATCAATTGTCTTCCGTCTCATGATGTTCCCCCATGAAGGGAAGATTGTGACGGTTGATCAACTCACGTATCACGACCTGCAAGGGTTAATGACACCTGGCAACGTTATCCCTACCATCACCATCATTGAGCCATAAGTGATGACCACACACGCCAATGTTGCCCCTGTAATCAACACCATGGTTGACAACACACCAGCCTCCCCATTGTTGAATGTGGGTCCTGGATTGTTTGCCAATACCACCATGACGGCTCATTTCCCCTTAGTGTCACCACCATTGACACAAAATGAGACTGCAGACTTGTGCATGCTCTCATCCAACACCGTTGCATCCAAACAACAACTGCAACCGTAGCCCCAACCACAACCACAACACCGTCTGCAGCCGCAACATCATCCGCAACCACAGCATTACATGCAGCTGCAACCACAACTGCACCCCCACATACAACCAGCAGGGAGTTATGTGGGCTCCTCACCAGTCCATACAATTCCCTTCCTTTTTCCCCTGCCTGGTGTCATGAGCAAGCCGGTAATGGCCACCTTAAACCTTCCCAACTTTACATTGGGAATTCTTGTGTGGTATCTCGATCCATGAGCTCAACCATCAATGCCCCAGATAGTCTTAACACCTGTGCATCCCATTGTAGTCGAGTACCATCCTCCACTTGGTCCACAAAAACCAACCACCGCACCCGTAACTACACCGCCCCAGCTGAAAAGGGCCAAGGGAAAGAACACGAAATCCACCGTAGAACCTCGGCAAATCCCACCTTGCACCGTCTGCAAGCAATAGGGCCATCCAACTCAGAATTTACCTGATATTTCAATGATCCATGTGCATTTGGATGCCATGGACACAACCAAAAATATCCCCATGGTTGAACTCCCAACTGCGCCAATAGTCAGAAACAAGTCACTGAGAACAAACCATGCTTGCGCCCTCTGCAGTTTGTATGGACATTATTCTCACCATTTCCAAGACTTTCCTAAATTTCAAATGGATTTAGCCGACCTCTTTCAACATTCCCTTGAGTCTGAGATCACCCTGATTGAAGAATTTCACCCCCCACCTCCTTCTTCAGACACTATGTCCATTTACATGATGTCCATTTCAACAGACCCTCTTGTATCCACCATCACTGATGGTCCATCAGACCTGTCTCTTCCATTGTTTCCCCAGCCACATTTGCAACCTCAGTTGCAACCTCAACCTTAGTTACCAGGGAAACAATGGGGTTCATTCCCGATCAACATGATCCTTTTTGTTTTTCTTTTCATTTTCCTTTTCTTACCATCCAGGATCGTGAGTAAGTTTTCCTTAGCCACCCACAATCTACAAGATTTCACACTGGGAGATCCTGTGTGGTACCTTGAACCACCTTCCCTACCTATGAGGCCCCAGGTTGTGTTGACTCATGTCCAGCCAATTGAGATGATGTTGCACCTACCTCCAGGTCCATTAAATACTCCTCCTATCTCTAGGCCTACTCCTCTTCCTCCAACAGAGACTGGGGGCAAGGCCACAAAAACCACAACCAATACCATTTACATGATCTCTAGCACTGGTTTCCCTTTCGTCTCATCAGCTATGGAGGATCCACCTGATCTATCCTGACACCACTTACACAATGACAAAGAGATCTGTAAGATCGCCTCCGGTTTTACCCCATTCCCTTTAAACCATAGTGTGGAATCCATTCTTCTCATAAAAGACTAGATTCCGTCACCCCACCTTCCCAATGACCTTCATCTTGGCAAGGGGGCATACCTCTTTGTTGACTCAGATGGTCGACTCTTGAAGAAGCCACGTAACGGGCTCTACCTTAAGAGAGTCTATGCCTGATACTACCACTATGAGTCCCTTATAGCGTAGTTTTCTCCCTTTTTGTTTTTCAACATTTTTACCACAAGTCAGGGGTAGCACCATTAGTTTCTAATCCAAAGTCACCCAGAACCGGTTCGAGACAACTGTCACACCTATGGGATCAAATTTCCATCTCTTCATGAGACCATCAACTCATGTTTAACAAACAAATTTCGGGACCGCTCCCCGAAAGTTACCTTGATTTACGAGCCATAGCATGGTGATACAAGTGTCTGCGGACCTGTACGTGTATCACTCTTCCTTACTGCTACTCATGTGGGTTTTTGGGCCACCTCCCATTAAGGGTTACTATTTTTCTTCTTGTTTTGTATTTTAACACATAGTTGTCTTCTCCATCCACTGGACCTTACGTAGACCTCTGGACCACTGTCCACAAAACGATTTATTTTTCTTGCATCTATTTGGCATAGAAGTGCCCCTAGACTTGCACTCATATCACATGTAGTCAAGTCCGTCCACCGCAACACACACACATGCTCTCTTGACCTCTGTCCAAGAGACACCTTGATTTGTGTGCCTTTGCCGCACCAATTCGTGAGCCTCTACCGCGATCTATCCCATGCATGTATTGGTATGTTTGAGAGCCTTCTGCTCTGTCCGTACTACGTGGCTAACCTTTGGACCTCTATCTACCGTCTCGACATGGGGCACCACCTGTGCCACCACAATCGGTTGACCATACTGGATTTTCCTTTAGGCTCTTTTTTGACTCCTTAAAACAATGAAAAGATAGCTGAGCGCAGCTACTTCCTTTCCCGCTCGCTAAAGTATAGGAAAGGGCATCTACATCATCTCATTTACCTCCTTTTG
The DNA here is from genome assembly GCA_001517045.1 of Pseudotsuga menziesii. Taxonomy (NCBI): domain Eukaryota; kingdom Viridiplantae; phylum Streptophyta; class Pinopsida; order Pinales; family Pinaceae; genus Pseudotsuga; species Pseudotsuga menziesii. Next base: position 61,932 of record LPNX011233628.1, read on the forward strand.
TGAACCATGTATACCATTAAATGAAAAGGACCACCTTGGCACAATCAAGCCAAGACTGTTCCCCTCTGCATACTTTTATGCTTTCTTGGGCAGAGGGGCTGCACTTTACGAAAAAGCTCACCACAGGTTGTCGTTAATCTCTTTTCTAGCCTTCTCATCAATAAAATATTTCTGAGCAAACTTGGTTTCATTCATGCTCGTAAAAGTATCTGAATGACCGTCCAATCAGTATAGGTTTAACCTTTTTTGGCCTGATTGGACTACCAACGCTAAAGAAGTCTCTCATCCCCTATAGGATGGGCGAGCTCTCCTATGTATACTTTTATCCTTTTTCGGGCATAGGAGACTACCAACGAAAAAGAACCCCCACTGGAGTCTTCTTCATGCTTTCAGACTCTCTAAAATTGAAAGCACCATCGAGCATTTACTTTCTCAGGCTCGCCAAAAAATCCATGAGATTGTACCACAATGGTGTCTCTAGACACCACCCCACAGAAAATAGTTTGGTAGCATCCCACATTGGGTTGCCTTTGTTCAGAGTACTCTACAATGTGTCTTCCTTGGATCCCATCAATATCAAAAGCATCTACCTCCTCCAAGTATTTTCCATCTGCAGTGACACCCCTGGTATTACAGCTATGATCCCATTCCCATGAGTCAAGTTTCATTTGCTGCCTGGTATGCCCTGCCATCATACTCTAAACAAACGAATTTTGAGTCTACCACACTCCCCCTACCCCTGTTCAATTATTTACCTCCCCCTCCCCTCCCCCCCATTGAGTGGGTAAGTCCGTAGATTGTCTCACACCTTTCGGTTATATCCCCCGTGCTTCTGGTCAAGGAAACATTATTACCTTGACTAGGGGCAGGTCTCCCTCTGTCAATGACAACACATATACTCTAGAGGATAGACCCAGAGGTCCCTTTATCCTGGTTTCATTAACCTCATTGATGAGTTCCTTGGACCACTTGAGAGGAGTCTTTAGTGCCTCTTGGGATGGTTGGTTCTCACGTGCTGGACTCCAACTACATCATTGCACCTTTGAGATTCATACAGGGTTTGGTCTGCATAGTACTTGGTCGAAGACCCCAGATGTCACCTGACTCTAGCACATTGATGAGTCTATTCGAGGGACCTAAACAAGTTATGTCCCTTGTGATTTCCTAGTTGCATTGGAGACAGTGTTCAGAAGCCCCAGCAGTGCTTCTATATAAATTTGTGATTGATGCAACATACTTGTACCACAGAGACTCTGACTCTCAGTCAGTGAGTCCATACAGTTATGTACTGTTCCAGATCCAGCAGACCGTTAGTCATGAAGATATAGCATTCCATAAGAATGCCATGGGTCAAATGTACCAAATCAGCATTGTATTCAGCCTCACATTGAGGAAACCATCATTGTATCATCAGTTGTATATGATTGGCTCTTGTATTTTAGAGCATAGATCAAATTATTCTTTTTGACATTGTCACGAGCATGGGGATGCCCACCTCGTCCATATACATGTCACACATTATTTGTATCTCACCCATTTATGGGAACCATATTAATACAAAAACCAAAAGCCACCACGCCCCAGCCCCGAAAGCACCACCTCTACATAGCAAATCCTATGATGTTCGTCAGCCATACGATGAGCTCCTACCCTCACACATCAGGGGGCAATCTGTTAACCCAAAAAATACCTCACTCAACTCTACAAGGCCTACACCACCCAAGGACACCCATTCACGATCCTCCATTAGACCCCCACACCCTTAAAAAAGCTTAAGGATGAAGAAAAGAGCTTAAAAACCCCAAAAAGGAGCCTAAATAACTCTCCTAGGGGCTAAAGCCTCCAAAAAGGGGGTAAAACCCCTCAAAGGAGCCTAAAACCCTAAAAGAAGCTAAAGTTAGGGCGGAAGGGGCTAAAAGCCCAAAAAAGGGGCTAAATCCTGGACCAAGGGCTTAAAACCCTAAAACCCCAAAAAATCTATAAAGGGAGGGTGGGGGGTCACTCTCAAACACACTCTTCCCTTACATACTGTTATGCTGCCCATGGATGCCTTGAGAGCCACCCACATCCCTCCTCTCCTCCATCCATTCCTCCATTGAGCCAAATCTCCTCCATAGCCAAGAGAGAGAGAGAGAGGTGCTTCTTCCAGCCAGGGCATGGTGGCCCATTGCACCAAAGAGAAGGTATACCATTGTTTGTTCATGTGTTTTCTTTAGTAGATTAGTTGTTTTCTAACCCATATTTGCTTGCAAGTTCATCTCTTAACTTGTTTTGCAGGTTTTTCTTGTTTCTAAAAATTGTTTACAGGTAGCTGGAGCAAAGCCCTAACCTTTTTTGCAGAGGGGCTTCCAGTCATTTCTTGTCCATCTTTGCTTTCATTTCTGTCTAGTTTCATTTCGACATTTCTTTCCTGCATTTCCTTCCTTTCTATTCTGTTTATTTTTCTTGCATTTCCACACAGGAACCTATCCTTCTGTCCTATAGACAGAAGGTAGCCATTCCTTCCCTATAGCAAGGGAGAAATCCCTACCCCACATTGGGCTGCCTTTGTTTAGAGTTCTCTACAATGTGTCTTCCTTGGATCCTGTCAATATCAAAAGTGTCTACCTCCTCCAAGTATTTCCCATCTACAATGACACACCCGGTATTACAGCTATGATCCCATTCCCATGAGTCAAGTTTCATTTGCTACCTGGTCCGCCCTGTCGTCATACTATGAACAAAGGAATTTTGATTCTACCACACTCCCCCTGCCCCTGTTCAATTCTTTCCCTCCCCCTCCCCTCACCCTCATTCAGTGGGTCAGTCTGTAGATTGTCTCACACCTTTCGGTTATCTCCCTCGCGCTTCTGGTCAAGGAAACATTATTGCCTTGTCTAGGGGTAGGTCTCCCTCTGTCGACAACAACACATATACTCTAGAGGATAGACCCAGAGGTCCCTATATCCTGGTTTCATTAACCTCATTGATGAGTTCCTTGGACCACTTGAGAGGAGCCTTTAGTGCCTGTTGGGATGGTTGGTTTTCACGTGCTCGAATCCAACTACATCATCGCACCGTTGAGATTCGTACAGGGTTTGGTCCGCATAGTACTTGGTCAAAGACCCCAGATGTCACCTGACTCTAGCACATTGATGAGTCTATTTGAGGGACCTAAACAGGTTATGTCCCTTGTGATTTTTGGGTTGCATTGGAGACAGTGTTCAGAAGCCCTAGCAGTGACTCTATATAGATTTGTGATTGATGCAGCATACTTTTACCACAGAGACTCTGGCTCTCAGTCAGCGAGTCCATATAGTTATGTACCATTCCAGATCCAGCAAATCGTTAGTCATGAAGATATAGCATTCCATAAGAATGCCATGGATCTAATGTACCAGATTAGCATTGTATTCAGCCTCACATTGAGGCAACCATCATTGTATCATTAGTTGTATATGATCGGCTCTTGTATTTTAGAGAATAGATCAAATTATTCTTTCTGACATTGTCACGAGCATGGGGATTCCCACCTTGTCCATATACATGTCACACATTATTTGTATCTCACCCATTGATGGGAACCATATTAATACAAAAACCAAAAGCCACCATGCCCCAGCCCCAGAAGCACCACCTCTACGTAGCAAATCCTATGATGTTCGTCAGCCATACGATGAGCTCCTTCCCTCACACATCAAGGGGCAATATGTTAACCCAAAAAATCCCTCACTCAGCTCTACATGGCCTACACCACCCAAGGACACCCATTCACAACCCTCCATTAGACCCCTACACCCTAAAAGAGGCTTAAGGATGAAGACAAGAGCTTAAAAACCCCAAAAAGGAGCCTAGATAACTCTCCTAGGGGCTAAAGCCTCCAAAAAGGGCCTAAAACCCCTCAAAGGAGCCTAAAAAACTGAAAGGAGCTAAAGTTAGGGAGGAAGGGGCTAAAGCTCGGACCAAGGGCTTAAAACCCTAAAACCCCAAAAAAGTTATAAAAGGAGGGTGGGGGGTCACTCTCAAACACACTCCCTTGCATACTGTTATGCTACCCATGGATTGCTTGAGACCTCTTTGCCTCTCAATCCACCCACATCCCCCTCTTTTCCACTCACATTCCCTATTGAGCCATAGCTCCTCCTCCATTGCTGAGTGAGATAGAGAGGTGATTCCTCATAGCCAGGGCATTGTGTCCCATTTCACCAAAGGAGAGGTATAACATTCTTTGCTTTTGTGTTTTGTTTAGTAGTTTAGTTGTTTTCTGACCTTTGTCTTTTTGTAGGTTTGATTTATAACATGTTTTGTAGGTTTTTAGTTTCTAATAGTTGTTTGCAGGTAGCCAAGGCGAAGCCCTAACATTGTTTGCAGAGGGGCTCATGACCATTTTCTTTCTATCATTTTTCTTCCTTTCTGTCCGATTTCTTTACTATATTTTCCACATGCAGGAACCTACCCTTCTGTCCTATAGACAGAAGGGAGCCATTCCTGCCCCTGTAGCAAGGAGAAATCCCTGCTACAACAGCTATGACATATCCCAAAGACAACTTCTCTACATGTGAATAGCGAGTTTCAGAGCCGGCAATAGTTTTACTAAGATAATCAATCACATTCTCTTGTTCGTTATTATCTTCCTGCACTAATACCGTACCAACAGTTGATATAGAGGAAACAATATAAAGAAGATAATTCTTGGTATAATCAGGTGGATGTAACATAGGTGCATGTGTTATGGCGTGTTTGAGATAATCAAAAGAACATTGAGCGAGGTCATCCCAAACAAAAGGAATTCCCTTTTTAAGTAAACACTTAAATCTGTGTGTTTTCTCTACATAATTACACACAAAACGACGTAAGAAGTTTTCCTTCCGTTGCAAACTTTGAAGTTCGGTGATATTGGTTGGTGGGGGTAGGGATAAAATGGCCTCTACTTTCAATGGATCGATGTGAATCCCATATTTTAAAATAATGAAGCCAAATAGGAGTCCAGTTTCAACACATAAAATGAACTTGTGAGGATTTAAGTGGATATTATCATAGCAACATCGAAGGAAAATCATTGTTAAATGGTCAATTTGAAATTCATGACAATTCGAATGAGCTGGAAAATTGTCGATATAAGGATCCAATATATCCTTAATATTGTGAAGAGAATAAAACATGGCCCGCTGGAATGTGGCACTGACATTTTTAAGGCCAAAGGGTGATTTGCGATAGGAAAATCTACCCCATGGGAATATGAAAGCAGTCTTGTGATGGTTAGCTGGGTGGATCTCAATCTGATTTTAGCCATAGAATCCATCCATGAATAAAACGATGGAAATACCATTGCCGTTATCAATTATCTGTTCGACGAAAGGGTTAGGATAGTTGTAGTTGGGACAAGCCTTGTTTAAATCTCTATAACCAACACATATTCTAATAGTTCCTTTTTTTTCATGACGGGAAAAATATTAGAGACTGATTCTGTCAAGGGGAATGGTAAATGAATCCAAATTTCAAGATGTTTTCAACTTCTTCCTTTATAGCCACAATATTTTAAGGGTGCACAAGACAAATTTTCTGTCGGACAGGTTTTTCCCCAGGGTAAGTTTTGATTTCGTGAACAACTATGGCAGGCTCAATACCAAGTATTTCTTCATAGATCCATGAAAATATGTTGTGTAATTTCTTACATAAGGTCGTGTAAGATTTGATTTCTTCAGGAGAGAAATTTTGTCCATTATGAATATGTTCCACGACACTAGGTTTCATCAAGATGTTGATGGGGATAGTGGGTGTGATAATCCCCATATTTCCTTCAGTCACCATACCTTGTGTGAGGATGGGAGACTGGGGATTTGAAATGATATCCGGTGAAACAATTGTTGGGTGTGTTATAATGTCTAAATTAATCCACCTATTCTTTAATTATCAAGCAGGTTTGGTAAGCTTAGAGTTGACACAAAATATATGCAAAGGTAGATGGTGTCATGTAAATATTTTTACGAACAAAAAATCGAAAGATCTTTCAAAACGAAAAACCAAGTGAAACTCCTAAAAATGAAATTATTAAAGTAATTAAACTGAGACCGAATAATAAACTAAATAATTGATAATAAACTTTAAACTGAAATACAATCAACAATTAACTATTCAAATGGGAAACTAGGGTACAAGGAGGACTTAACTTATAAGAAACTAGAAAACTTAATAAAAGAAGCAAGTAGAAAAATTAATAAAGAAAACTTAAAAATAAGCAAGTAGAAAAATTAATAAAGGAAATATATTTAGGTTCTGTCCTACAAGTTCTTCAACAATAACTCAACATAAAAGAGACAACCTAAAAACATACTAAGGAAAACACATGTTACACTAAATCTCACATACAGACAAATAAATCAATCTAAAAAGCATAAATACAAAATAATACAGTATTACAACAAAATCAACAATAACATTCAAGAAACAAAAACAACTTAACCCACATTCAAGGAAAAAATAAATAAGGAAAATAATAAAACTTTAATAAATAACCTAAAACAATTAAACTTTAACTTTAATGTTAAATAAAACTAACAACTAAATATGACAGTCAAAACATAATTCAGACATTAACAAAACAGAACTAAAAACAATCTTAAAATACATAAAAAACACTAAAAACAGAACTAAGGGCTGAATGACAGACTGAACTGTGGGTTTGAAAGGGGTGGCTGAATAACAGATTGAACAGGCTATCCGAATGAAAGGCTGCACAGTTAAAATGGTAAAAACCAACCTAAATGAACTAATCTTCAGCTGAAGTCATGCAACTGTAACTCTAATGCACAAGGGAAATAAATAAACCTACTTATTAAGCAAATCTAAGAATAAAATAGACTTAAACAAATTCATAAACATAAGCGTAAAGAAACCATTGCATATTAATAAACTGAAATGTAAATTGCATAAACTGATAATTAAAACATAAATGAAATAGACAGAACTGAATTTACTTAACTTGATAAACAACAATCTATTTTATCTAACTTGCAAATAAATTGAACAATAAACTGGAAATAAAATGATTGAAAGAAAACTATATAATTCAGAGCTGAAAGAAAACTATGCACGCAATCGAATTATCTAATTCAGAAGTAAAATTTCATTATAGAAATAATAATAAAAAAAACTGTAAATTAAACTAGCTACAACATGAAAAATGAAAGAAATAAACAAGAAAAGAAACCTCTGGTTGACGAGGGGCCCTCTTAGCAATCAGGGGTAGTGTTTGGCTAACTTCTGCTCAAACGCAATCTTCAACAACAACACATACAACTCTTTATTTAGATGGTGGAATAGAAATACAAACGTTTAAGAACAACCTCATAAATTCTTCTGACCTTCTAGCTCTAGCTAACTGACTAACTGAGCTCTCTCACAGAGGCTTCTATATATAATAATTTACAGGGATGAGCAAATAGACCCTTTAGTGGTTTACTGCTCTCTAAATTTAGTCAATCATAAAGGCATTTAACTGATCACAGGCCAACGTGCAGACATCTTTCCTTTTTCAACGCAATTTTGATATTTTTACTGGGCAATGAACACACAGGCTCCTCTTCAGTGTGAACTATCTTCACATGTGGCGCATGGGTTCCTTCCTTATCGTAGCAGGTGGCTTATGGAGAATAGAGGAGAGCGTAGTGGTGAATCTTCTAGAGCGTGGGTTGAATGCATCAATACAGCACGTGGATGGTTGATGTGGTGGTGAGCAAACGAGAATGTAGGGTGGAAAATATCTAGAACACAGCTTCATCACCCAGACGCATGGATAACAGTTCGTTTGCAAGTTGTTTCACGTTTTAAATGCCATAATTAATTCTTAGCAGCGCGCAGTTTGATGGGTGATCTGGACGGAGAGCTGAACAGGAGGCTGGGTCATGAGCTGGATATGATGTGCGTTGATCTAGGGCGAATGGACTGTCTATCTGCTCATGCAATTTAGGGCTATAGTCTACAACAACACATTTCAACATCTGGCAAACCACCAGCGATTTTCATGCAATGGACTGGATGACAAGCTAGACATGTTGTGCGAAAGGCAAGCTGAATGCATTATGTTTATTAATTTATCCCAAAAAGATTATAAAGTCTGCAAACAAATATACAAATCAGTTAATACATCAAATGCACTTTAATAATGTCATTTTTAATTTATAAAACCATAAAAATGATAATAATAAAAGATTTCATATAAACCTTAAATTCACTCATACCTAAGGACGAATAATGATTTACATAACATAAAATATACAAAGGATAATAAAATATGTTTTTAAATGAGTAATTTAACTTCCAAAAATGATAACAAATCTAGGATTAACATTCCCCCAAACCGGAGCAATGGCAGGTCCCACTGAGCAAAAAGAAAGAAAATAATTTAGGATGAAGGCGAACTAGCAGCTGCCTTCAATTTGGCAGATAAAGAAGGTAATTTAAACTTCACTCTTTTAACCTGTAACTTAAAAATAACATATCTCTCATGTTACACATTGTATGAAAGTTAAAAATGAGTTTATTGAGTTTTCAACATTCTTAATTTAACAGTTCTCAGGTTTAAAATTAATTCAAACATGTCCAAAGTAAAACTTTGGGCAGGTTGAACATGTAACATAAAAACATAAATCACATTTTAAATAACAAAAAGATTGATCATTTTCATGCATGACTCGGTAAGAGGATAGGATTATTAATAGTGAAACGGAAGTAAAAACTATTTACCCAAAAACAAAATTTAGTTAGCAATTTTAATCATAAGTGCTATAATATCACCATATTTACTCAGATCGCTATTTGATATTTCATTTGGACCTTCATTTGATCGTCCATATGGTCTTCCATATTGAAATTTGCTATAAAAATATGCTTCAAGCTATAACCAAATTCCACTGTTTACATTCCTGAAAATAATTATCATTTGTTAGAGATAAATAGATTTATCATAAATAAAAATCATCTAATTTTTTCAAATCCATATTCCCCCAAACCAAAGATATGGCGTTTTCTCAAGCCATACATAGAGAGTAATTGATTGTTCCAGAAAAATAGAAAGAGTGCAAGCATGTTGTTACTTTTTTAAGAAAAACTACCTAGTAAAAGGAAATGGTTCAGAAATGTATATTCATGACAAATAAAACGGTGCTTAGAAAGACCATGTAAATGAGAATAGTATAATCAAAATAATACCATAGGAAAAACTAGCCATCCATGCCTCATTGTAAAGATATCCTGCCATCATAAAATATTTTAAGTGTACCCTGGAGTGTGTGGGATTTATAGCTATGGGTCCCATTTCTAATATAATGATATCTTAGGTATATGCGGAATTAGATGGCCAAAGCAAAGTCAACTTGGAGCCATTCTCAAATGACATTATAAACAATTGGCCATGAAATATATATATATATATATATATATATATATATA
>LPNX011233628.1:71405-113367 GCA_001517045.1 Pseudotsuga menziesii
CCCCAGTGGGTTTATCTTAGTGCCAGATATTTTCGCGCTGCCAGCAGGCCTGTTCAGTACCCCGACGGGCTTACCTGCATTTATCGAGCTTCCTGTTGTAAGGTTTTTATTTAGAATTGACCCGCTGCTAGCAGGCCTATTCAGTACCCCGATGGGTTTTCCTTGTATAATGATATTAACGATATGGAGGCCGATTGGTACTAGAGCGTGTTAAATCCTGCTAAACACATAATTCAATTTTTTTCATAATAAAGTTATAAGTAATTTCATAATGGTTGTACTTATAAAACATGTCAAAACAGAATAATTGAAAGTTGTTCTTTAACCTAATATTCCTTCTTCTTTATAAAATAAAAGTAATGTTCCCCACAGACAAAAATTCCACTTACTTTCGAGTTATCACCAAAATACTCAAGAGACAAGTTTTGATAACAAGTATAAGATGAACTAGTTAGCCATAGGTAAAAAATAAGGTTGTGAAATATATGATAATGAAAGTGGGTCTTATCAAGCAACTTGTTTAAAAGGATAAATCAGAAATATACATGTCTGAATCAAGATACTAAAAACTATATGAATCATAACAGAACTAGTTAAGTATGATATACAAAGGATTGATATAAAAAAATTATTCGTATAAGCTACAAATTTTGAAAGTACCCCCAAAGGATTAAAATACCCGATGAGTATTTTGCATACTTTTCTTGTCTAAGTAATATTCCATTAGCTGCTCATAGAGATAATATACTTGTAATCAAACTGCAAAAACACTTTTTAGATGATTCAATTTATTGATAAATACATAAAAGTGAAAGAGTCTTGTGTAAACAACCTATTAGAAATGACTCTTATTTATTCAAAGCAATAAGCACATATTTACATATATACAAGTGATAATAACCCAAAATATTTTTCAAGGATCAAGAGGAGGAGGAATAGCTTCATCTTCAACTAATTCCATTTCATTTTGCTGTAAAACATTCTGTATAAAATCCTGTTTAGATGTCGGTTGATGATAGAGCCTAAGTCTATGCCCATTTACTACAAAGGAAATTTCTGATCCATCAATTGTTTTAATTTTTACTGATCCATTGTCAAAAGCTATAACTACTTCGTATGGGCCCATCCAACGGGTAGTTAATTTTCCTTTAAAATTTTTAAACCGTGAATCAAATAGTAGTGCCCAATCTCCAGTATTAAACTGTTTTTGCTTAATAAATGTATCATGCCACGTTTTTTGTTGATTCTGTACTAACATCATTTTTTGAAGCACATCTTGTCTAATTTTGTCTAATTCATTAATTTGCAATATTAGTTGTTTCTGTGCTTCATCCAAATTCATGCCTAACTGTGCTGCCATACGAAAGGTTTTAACATGAAATTCAATAGGTAAAAGGACTTGTTTTCCATACACTAACTCATAGGGGGTATGTCCAGTAGTGTTTCTCCATGTTATCCTATAGGCCCATAAAGCCTCTGGGAGTCTATCTACCCAATCCTTATGATGTAAGTGAATGGTATTAGTTAAAATGGCTTCTAATAATTTATTAGTTGATTCTACCTAACCATTAGCCTGAGGGTGATAAGGTGAAGATTTGCAATGTCGAATGCCATATTTCGTAGTAAGTTCTTTCATTAATTTAGAAGTAAACTGAGTACCTTGATTTGTGACAATTTTTCTAGGTACACCAAACTGGGTGAATATCTCTTCATATATGAATTCTATCACCGATTTCTCTGTGGCTCTAAATAAAGCTCTATCTTCTACCCATTTGGTGACATAGTCCATACAAACTAAGATATATTTCTTTTTACGAGACATGGGAGAAATTGGTCCTACAAAATCAAGAGTCTATTTCTCAAAAGGTTCAATCATAACTTGGGGTTGTAAAGGAATTTGATCATATGACATAGGTCTACCCATTCTTTGGCAACTATCGCATCCTTTAACATATTTGGTAGCATCCTTAAAAATGTTTGGCCAATAATAACCAGAATGTAATACTTTATATGTCATCCTCTTATCAGAAAAATGACCTCCACACAGTCCATCATGGCATGCATGGAGGATGTCTGTCATTTCATCCTCCCGCACACATTGTCGAATAATAAGATCTGGACCAGTGCGGAAGAGATCGTTATCAACCCAAGAATAATTGGAACTATGAACTATAATACGACACTTCTCATGTGGGGAAAAATGGTTTGGTATTTTCCCAGTTGCTAAATAGTTGGAAATATCTGCAAACCAAGGGGTTTGAATAGATAAAACAAATAGATGTTCATCAAGAAAAGTTTCGTCAACTAGTTTAGTACCGTCTTCATGTTGAATACGAGAAAAGAAATCTGCTATGAGATTTTCTTTACTAGTTCAGTCAATGACGGTAATGTTAAATTCTTGGAACAAAAGAAGACACTAGGTCACTCTACCATTGGTAATTGGTTTATTCATTAGAAATATAATGGTAGAGTGATTGGTATGCACAAAAAATTCATAACTTGTGATATAATGACAAAATTTATTAATAGAAAAATTACTGCCAAAAATTATTTTTCAGCAACGGTATAATTTAATTCGATAGGGGTCAAATTTTTTATAATAAAATAAATGGCATAAGGTGCTTGTCCTTCTTTTTGGGCGAGGACTCCTCCTATGGCCATATCAGAGGCATCGGTAGATATGTGAAAAGGAGGGGACCAATCGGTACCCCTAAGCATTGGTTCCACCGATAGTTTGGCTTTTAAGATTTCAAGAGCATTTTGACAAGATTCTGTCCACTGGAATTCTGAGTCCTTTGTAAGTAACTTAGACATTGGTGCAGATATTTTAGTGAAATTTTAGATAAAATGAATTTAATAGCCTGCATGACCAAGAAAACTTCTTACCTCTTTCTGGGTTTTGGGAGAGGGAAGGCCAACAATTACTTCGATCTTTGCAGGGTCTACCTTGATTCCTTGGGAAGAAACATGGTTTCCTAAAACTATACCTTCTATTAGTAACATTTTACATTTTTTGTGACTAAGGGATACAATCGTTTCTTGACATCGGATCGAGACCTTCTCAAGCTTGTTAAGGGTTCTTGAAAAGTATTACCATAGGCCGTAAAGTCATCCATGTATACCTCCACACAGTCATGTATACGATCGAAAAAGATTCTTAATACTGCTCGCTGGAAAGTGGCAGGTACATTACATAAGCCAAATGGAAAAAATTAGTAAGTATATGTTCCCTAAGGGCATGGAAAAATGGTTTTGTCTTGATCTTCTAGTGCTATTAAAATCTGGTTGTAACCACTATACCTGTCAAGAAAGGAAAAATACTGTTTACCTGACAGATCAGTATCTAATACTTGATCGATAAAAGGTAAAGGAAAGCAGTCTTTAAGTGTAGCTTTGTTCATCTCTCTAAAATCAAAACAAATACACCATTTCCCTGTAACTTTCTTTGGGACTACTACTAAAGGAGATACCCATTTACTATCGGAAATAGGATAAATGAAACCAGCAGTGAGGAGCTTTTGTAATTCTTCTTTTACTATATCCTTTAGACAAGGATTCATCCTCCTCTGTGTCTGCCTTACAGGTGACATGAATCATGATTGGATCCATATAAATATGCTGAATATAGGTATCAGGGTGTATACCCTTCATATTGGTGTATTCCCATGCAAATGCTCCAGCTTGTTTCTTAAGAACTTTAAGCAGTTGCTCTTGTGGGTTTTCACTTAATCTTGCATTTATATGTAGAAATTTTTCAGGGCCAACCTCACAAGGTATGGTATATGGTTATGTATGATCTTCAATTGTGAAGACATAAGGTGTTTCTGTAAACATTGAGAGAGCCATATTCTCCTGAAACTCATCTCCAAAAATCTAATCGAATTGAGCAAAGGACTGAGGGAAATCTGTATAGGTTGTAGAAGAAACAAACTGGTTTAATACATTCTCAGTGGTATGCTCCTGAAGTGCCAAGGAAAAATCACTAGGAAGGGAGAGATCATCAAATTCTTCATCCCCGAAAGAACAATTTAACCACCATGAATTTTTAGTTATTGGTTGTGCTGGGGGTATAAAATAAGTCTTTATGTGGACAACCCATTGGAAATAGTCATCTCTCCATCCCTACACCCTATAAAAGAATTTGTGGTAGCTAACCATGGTATTCCCAAGATAATAGGATGTCCTTTAGAAGGATCCTTTAATTCTATGACCATAAAGTCGACATGGTATTCCCATGAAGCTACTAATACAACAATGTCATTGAGGACTCCAACAGGTTTTACCATAGTGCTGTCTGCTAGTTCTAGGATGGAAAGAGTAGGTCGGAGGAATTGTACTAACTGTAAAACTTCTAAAAATTTGGTGGTCATCATGTTAATAGAAAATACTAAGTAGATTAATGTATTCTCTATAGCGGTGTTGTTTATAATTACAGTCACTACTGGGGCTCCTAGATTTGTATATTTTGCAATTCGGGACTGACCTATCATACATTCAGACATTTCTCCTATAACATGAATTGTAAGAGGGTCCTTTTGCTTCTTTCCTGGGCGTTTAATACATAGATCCTTTATTACCTTACTATAGATGGGTATCTCTTTAATTGCTTGTAATAGAGGGATTTTAATGCAGATTTTCTTTAATTAATTCAAAATGTTATACTCCGGATGAACTACATGTTTTTCTATTACGAGTCTCTCTGGAAATGGAGGAATTCTTTGCTCCTGGATAGTTTCTTGTGGAGGATGGGTGTGTACTGGAAATTTTGGAATGTTCACATCCTCCAAAATAGCATCATTCATGGGTTCAATTTAATGTTATTCTTCCTCATTTGGTTCCTGAATGACGACTAATGACTTGGGTTTATTATTCACAACTCTTCCCAATCGTAATTGAATTTCATGTACAGGTATAATCGAAATAAGGTATGATGGAAGAGTTTGAAAATCAATGGTGTTAAGAGCTTGAGTTGGTTTATTATTAGGATTAGGTATCAGCTGTGTAGGTAATAATGTCGGTTGAGGAGGATTTGCATTCTGAAAGTGATGATATTGTTGTGTGATAAAAGGAACTGGAGGTACAAATCAAGGTGACATTTGCTGGAAATTTGTTTGATTCTTAGGATAAGGATGATTAGGTGCAGGGAAAGGTTGTGGCTAAGGATATGGTTGTCCTCTCCATCCTTGTGACCAATATTGCTATTGTGTAAATTGAGGAGGAGGATACTGAGGTGGCCAATTCTTCCAACTTGAATTGTTCCATTGTTGAGGTGGTTGATATGAGGATAATAGAGTGGAGGTTGTGGTGGAAAGTTTGGATATGCTAGTTGGTCTCTAGGTTTCCAAGGAGGCATCCTAAATGTTTCAGCTACATCCCCACTCTTATAGATGGCTTGCAATATAGGAAAGGATGGGAAATTATATGTTGGATGCTCTTCTATACAGATATGACATATAGAGATGTTGTTTAACGAAAATTCCTTTTGGTGATGTTTAGTTCTACATCTTGGACAAAAGATACTCATTGCTGCTCGTTCTTCATCTTGCCTCTTCATGGATTGTAAAGAATCTAGTTGAGAACCCATTGCTCCTAAGATATCAGTCTTAAAATTCTCCAACAGGTTTCCTAATTCTATTCTTGTAACTCCACCTGAACTAGGAACATTTTCTCTTACATTTCTACTAAAAGGATCTTGAAATTTTTTCGCAACTTCCCCCGTACTGCTAGAATAATTTTTACACATCTCATCGATCCGTGTAAAATGTTTATGAGAAATATCGCCAGATTCCATGAGATTAAGACTTTCTAACAAGTCCTCAGAGATCCCCTTAAGGAAAAGTGTACGTACTGCATCTTCTCGGAGGTAATTATATTTAGACTTATGTAATGTATAAATGAACCTCTCGAGATAGTTCTCCAGGATATCGTCTTCAAGTTGTTGTATCTTGAATATATCATGTTGAGAGTCCTTAGGTTTGCAGTGTTCTTGATATTTTTGCAATAATGAGGTTTTCATATCATCCCAAGTCCTGATAGTAGATTCTCCTAATCCCATGAACCATCTCAAGGCAGAATCATTTAGTGTAGCGGGAAAGAGTTTTAGTTTGTGAGTGTCTTGTAGATAATTGTAACTCCTACAAAGGATATCGAACTCGAACATGAATGTGTCCGCGTCCTCATTGCTTTTTCCATAGAAAGTAGGTAAGGAGGAAGGAGGGATGTTTTTAATAGTTACATACTGCATTGTATCTAAGATAGGGAACCCACAGATATCCTCAGTTTGATTTCCCCCTTCTCCTTCTTCATTTCTAACTTCATCATGATCTTCGTTTTCTCCCCGTTTCTCCATATAAACTGGAATCTTAACGTAAATATATTTCGGAGACTGCTTTCTAGGTGATAATGGAGCATCCCAATGTTCTTTTTTGGGAGCGATCTTCCTCTGATCAACTGTGTTTTTATTGAATCCTAGAGCGATATTAGGTTCTACTGTAGAAGTTTCAATTTGCAAAATAACTGGATCTATTGACGTTCCAAAGAGAGCTTTTACCTGAGCAGGATCAACAAAGTCAATGAAATTTGGATCTCCTACTAGTGAAAAATTTGTGTTAATTGGATTCGAAACTAGTGGAGGGCTATAGGTTTCTAATGGCTGATGCACTTGAAATTCGTTAGGAATGGAGTCCTTAGCACCTTCTGCCAAGGTTCCTTATCCTTCCATGGATTCTGCAGTAAGATATTCTAAGAGATTTTCCTTAGGTTTTAGGGTAGAACTACTTCCTATAGGTGTCTTTCGATACCTTTCTGGTGAGTTCATAGTTGGGGAATTACGTACCCTACGGTAGTTAGTAGAGACTTCGATAAATTTTTCGGTCTTGACAAATATACCTTGACGATCTCTAATTCTACTCATGAAAGACTTTTAAACTAAAGAAAACCTATGCTACTACTGTTGCTAGATTTGGGGGTGTAGGTTCTTACCTCTTGTCTCATTGATCCTTCGCTACCAACCTATTACTAAAATTCATAAAGAAATCTACTCTACCTTACATAACAACTCCCCTACAACGATGCCAAAAGTGTTGGGTGTATTATAATGTCTAAATTAATCCACCTATTCTTTAATTATCAACCGGGGTTGGCAATCTTAGAGTTGACACAAAATATATGCAAAGGTAGAGAGTTTCGTGTAAATGTTTTAACAAACAAAAGATCGAAAGATCTTTCAAAATGAAAAACCGAGTCAAACTCCTAAATATGCAATTGTTAAAGTAATTAAAATACACTTTAAGCTAAAATACAATCAACAATTAACTATTCAAATGGAAAACTAGGGTACAAGGAGGACTTAACTTATAAGCAAGTAGAAAACTTAATAAAACAACCAAGTAGAAAACTTAATAAAGAAAACTTAAAAAGAAGCAAGTAGAAAACTTAATAAAACAAATATCTTTAGGTTCTGTCCTACAAGTTCTTTCAACAATAACTCAACATAAAAGAGACAACCTAAAAACATACTAAGAAAAACACATGTAACACTAAATCTCACATACAAACAAATAAATCAATCTAAGAAGAATAAATACAAAATAATACAGTATTACAACAAAATAATAACATTCAAGAAACAAAAACAACTTAACACAAATTCAAGGAAAAAAGAAATAAGGAAAATAATAAAACTTTAATAAATAACCTAAAACAATTAAACTTTAACTTTAATGTTAAATAAAACTAACATCCAAATATGACAATGAAAACATAATTCATACATTAACAAAACAGAACTAAAAACAATCTTAAAATACATAAAAAAACACTAAAAATAGAACTAAGGGTTGAATGATAGACTGAATTGTGGGTCTGAAAGGGGTGGCTGAATAACAGTTTGAATAGGCTGTCCGAATGACAGGTTGCACAGTTAAAATAGTAAAAACTAACCTAAATGAACTAATCTTCACCTAAAGTCATGCAGATGTAACTCTAATGCATAAGAGCAATAAATAAACCTACTTATTAAGCAAATCTAACAATAAAATAGATTTAAACAAATTCATAAACATAAGCATAAAGAAACCATTGCATATTAATAAACTGGAATGTAAATTGCATAAACTGATAATTAAAACACAAATGAAATAGACATAACTGAATCTACTTAACTTGATAAACATCAATCTATTTTATATAACTTGCAAATAAACTGAACAATAAACCTGAAATAAAATGACTGAAAGAAAACTATCTAATTCAGAGTTGAAAGAAAACTATGCAAGCAATCTAATTATCTAATTCAGAAGTAAAATTGCATTACATAAATATTAAAAAAGACTGTAAATTAAACTAGCTACAATAAGAAAAATGAAAGAAATAAACAAGAAAAGAAACCTTTGGTTAATGAGGGGCCCTCTTAGCAATCAGCGGTGGTGCCTGACTAAGTTCTACTCAAACACAATCTTCAACAGAAACACATACATCTCTTTATTCAGATGGTGGAATAGAAATACAAATGTTTAAGAACAACCTGATAAATTCTTCTGACTTTCTAGCTCTAGCTAACTGACTAACTGAGCTCTCTCACAGAGGTTGCTATATATAATAATTTACAGGGATGAGCAAGTCGACCTTTTAGTGGTCGAATTCTTTCTAAATTTAGTCAATCATAAAGGTGTTTAACTGATCACAGGCCAATGCATAGGAATCTTTCCTTCTTCAGTGCGATTCTGATAATTTTACTGGGTAGTAAACACACAGGCTCCTCTTTAGTGTGAACAATCTTCATATGTGGTGCACGGGTTCCTTCCTTATCGCAGAGCGTGGGTTGAATGCATCAATCCAATGTTGATATAATTGTAACTTCAGAATGTATTCACTTGTATTTCTTATGTATTGTACCCCGATGTTTATTCCAGGAAGTGTCTGTAATGTCTTTGACTCATGTCATGCCCCGATGTTCCTATCGGGAGATTCAATAATGTAAGCAAGTCATGTAAAGTCATTGTGGGTAACCCTCCTATTGTTCAAGGGTTAAAGTACCCATAGTTATGGGGCCCTAGGGTTATTAGACTATCCTAGAGAAGTCGACCCTAGTTGAGTCATTGTAAGTCAGGGAAATAGTCCCCACCATTGTGTTAAGGATAACCCTCCTTGCTGGTCGGAGGAGGCAAAGTCCCCATAAGTTGTGGAGCACTAGGGTTAATAGACACTCCTAGAGATGTTGGATCTAGTAAGTAATTGTTAAGTGAGGACGACATGTTGGAGTGGGATTCAAGTGAACAAAAGAATATAAATAGAGAGTGAGCCTCTCTATTTATCACACACACACTCACTCATTGGGGCGCATGAGTGAGAGAGAAATTGTTGGGACAAGAGAGAGACTACTGCTGTCGGGAGATCATCTTTATGTTTTCAGATTTTGATTTTGGTGCTGATTCTATCTCTAAGGAAGTTGTGGGGTTTTCTCCTTTATGGTTTCCCTGAGGAAAACTCTTTGTGTCTCTTGTCTCTTGTGTTTTATTGCTCTGCATGTTATTCTCTCAGTTAAAGATCCTAAGATCATAATGCTAGCTTCAATGATAAAAATATAACATGGTGTCAGAGCCAACCTAAGAAGAAGACATTGTGCAGCTACAGAATATAGGGATTCTTACTTTTTTGGTCTCTCTCCACAATCCATCAGCAAAAGTATGCTAGGTTGACTCTCCATTGAAGGGCACATCTTTCTATCGAAGCAGAATTCAATTCCGAGCATTTTCAGTTTTCAGTGCGGGAAATTAGGGATTTCTACAGAAGAGGAATTTTTGAGTGAGCCCGACATATGATTTCTCTCCTCATCAAAATCAAATTTTAGAGACCTGGGTTGATATTTTTGGTTGGGTGAAACTCCGGGAAAGTCAAACCCTAGTTTGACTCCGAGCTGGAAAAATCCTAAATACTAAAACTGATAAGTTTTGGTACATTCTCTATATCTTGGGATTGGAGAAGGATCAGGAGCTGAAACTTTCACAGGATGAAGCTAAAATCCTGCTTTACATTGTTTCCAAAATTAAGCCTTAGAATCACTATATTCTATGAGATATGATCCCTCCAAGTTAGGGTTCCAGCCTCTTCCAGGATTCATCCCTAAACATGACACCTAGGGATAATTGCTATATCTTGGGATACAAAGGTCCAAATGAAATTTCTGAAGAATTTCCAGAAATGCCACAAATTTTAATTTCTATGGTCCTAGTTTCAGATCTATAATATGAAACAGTGACACGTGGAAGTCTGTACAACTTCATTGTGTTGAACAGTCCTGAAATGGGTCACCTTGGGAAAACAATCCTAAGTTCCAATTGGTGAAACCAATTATGATGAAACCTATGGTGTTGGAATAGGGACAGGTGAGGCTATCATAGTACAAATTTTTAGACATATATGAGTATTAATATTAGATATATCACAGAAAAATTATCAGGCATTTCTGCAAAAGAAATTGGTAAACTAGGGATTCCTGTTCCGGGAGCTTCCCTCCACTGTTTTAAGAAAATGAGTACATTGGACAGTTCAACTTGAAGAGATATATCTTTCTATCCAATCAGATTTGAAAGATTCCAAGTTTTTAAAATTAGGGTTTCCCTGAGAAACCCTAGATCAGCCAGCTCTGGAACCAGGACGAACACCTCAAATCGGTAAGATCTAATCTTTTGCTATTTTCATTTGAGGTTCTCATTTCCAAGTGATCTATCACATTAGCTTGATGATAAGCTTGGTGAAGTTGAAAAATTCCAAGCATGGAAGTATATGATGTCTTTGAAGAAAATGAATTGGACACCCACATGAGTGGAGAGGTTCCAGTTCCAGAGGGAGATGAGGCTAAAAGCCTTACACCAGAAGAACTTGGTCAAGGCCAAGAAGATCATTGTTGATTCAATCACGGATCACCTTGTACCACAAATGTATTCCCTAAAGACACTGAAGATGTTTGATTCCTTGACCAAGCTATTTGAAGGGAAGAACATAAATCAGAATATGACCTTAAGAAATCAATTGAAGAATGTGAAGATCCAGAATGCAGAGACCATACAATCATACTTTACAAGGGTCTCTCAAATCAAAGAACAACTTGAAGCAGTAGAAGAAAAAGTGGAGAATGCGGAAGTGGTGCAACTACCTTGAATGGTCTCCCAGGATCATGGGATTGATTCATTCAAGGAATGTGTTCCAGAAGGAAGTGATTACTTTCAGCAGACTCTGGGAAGAAGAAGAAGCTTGAATCATAAGAAGAGAAGAGAAGATGGGAGCAATTGAAGGTCAAGCTCTCACCATCCGAAGAAGATCCCTCAAGCGATGAGGAATATGAAGAACTCAACTCTTGAAGAACCTCTTATCCACCTTAGCATTTGGATAAGAAACGATGCTATTATGAATGAAGAAGATGATGAAGCTGAAGGCTCAAGAAGGATTCCACCCACGAAACAAATAAAGATAAGTATTCAATTGTCATTTCATGATATTGTTTTATTATGCATTTGTTTATATTCAGTTGATGTATTATGCATGATAGAATGGTTGTATTAATGACAGTATACTACTAATATGCATGTAATCAGTAAGTAACTCATGGTGCTATACAACTCTCCATTTCTATTTATCTATAATGAAATCTCTTTGCTGACATATTGGATTAGTGCACAATCTCAATGTTGTCCTAGTAGAGATGGAAGGCATCTAGAAAGTTTCTGTGAGATATGGATGAATGTTGTATGGGATAAAATAGTTGCATAATCATATATCTTAATGCAAAATATTTTTTCATTATGAATATACCTTATGAAATTATTCTAACCATACAACTAATGAATTTGACTTGTAGGAAAGATTGCGTAAAATCTCCTACAAGAAAAGAAGGATGAGACTTGTTCCAAAGAACAAGTGACGACAGTTCAAGATGAAGAATAATCTGATGAATGCAATGACATCATTGATTTAGAACCTTCCAGCTATGAATAAATAATGAAGAAGAAAGGGAAGTCCAGTTCAAGAAGAATGATGTCTAGGATGCAGTATTGATACATGAAGGGAAGTTTGTAGCTCCATCATGTAGTAGATGGAAATATCGTGGGATACAAGGCAAGATTTGTAGCATGAGGATTTTCACAAAAAGAAGGCATAGACTATGAAGAGACATTTGTAGCCAGTGGGAGTTGAGACACATGACAGGAAGAATCATGTGTGCAAATGAAAGAAGGCCTTGTACGAGTTTGGAAGACAACCATGGGATAACACATACATTATGAGCTTGATGAAGATCTTAACCTTTGCTACAAGGTTGAAGATGAAATCCTATAGAGGATGAAAATCTCACAGATGGGTGCGAGAAGAACTTTTGAAAAAGTTCAAGATAAAGAACCTTGGTATCCAGTGATCCTAGATGGATACATAGAATATTAGTAGCATAGGAAGCTACTTCTCACTCTAGTGCATAGAGTACGAAAGATAGAGGGAGTATAATGCTCCACTTCAGAGGGAGTGACTACAGAAGATTCTGAGGTTCAACATGGTACGCCAAGATGGATAGATTACTGATGACTCTAAGATTTACTAAGAGTAAAGTGGATTCCAACCTTTGCTCCAAGGTTGAAGGTGGAAGACCAGTGATGCTCCTGTGATTTGTTGATCCACTGTTTTCTAGGCATGGAGGTGTGGAAGAATGCGGATAGAATATCCATGGGATAAGGGATGTATGCAATAGAGATCCTGAAGAGGTTCAGGATGATGGAATATAAGGCCATGACCACACCTATGGCATCGAACCTGAAGCTATTGAGTGATGCTTCATTAAAAGCAGTTGATGCTACGATGTATCATCAAATGATTGGCTCCTTGATGTACTTGATGAACACAAGACCAGATATTTACCTTGCTGTGAACACCTTGAGCCAGTTCCTGACAGATCTGAGACATGTTCACTTGATTTCTGCTAAGCATATTCTGAGGCACTTGAGGGGTACAGTTCATTATGGGCTCAAGTATGAGGTGAATCATAAGATTAACCTGGAGGGTTATGTTGATTTAGATTGGGCAGGCAGTGCCATCGATAGGAAGAGCACTTCAGGGTGTTGCTTCAGTATGGGATCAGGTGTGATCTCTTGGTTTAGCAGAAAGCAATCCTGTGTGGCACTGAGTACAGCTGAACCATAGTATGTCGCAGCTTGTTCAGCTAGTTGTGAGGCAGTATGGCTAAGGAAGCTACTGTCTGATTTATTTGATCTCCAGTTAGATGCTACTTGTATATATTGTGACAACTAGAGTTGTGTGAAGTTTTCAGAGAACCTAGTGTTCCATGACAAGTCGAAGCATATCGAGATCAAATATCACTATATCAGGGATACAGTACAAAGAGGAGCAGTGAAGCTCCAGTATGTTGTGACGTATGAACATATAGCTGATGTGTTGACAAAGCCATTGGCCAGAGTGAAGTTTGAATACTTCAGGGAGAAGCTTGGTGTTCTCCAAATTGAGGTTCCTTCCAAAGGGAAGGGATGAGTCCATGAGCCATTCTGACATGTTGAAAGGATTGGTTCCTTTCATGGTCAGATGTAAGGGATAAGCCATTCTATCATGGTGAGAGGATTGATTCCTTCCATGTCAGATATGATTGCTGAGCCATTCTCATATGACTGTAGGATTGGTTCCTACATGATTAGATATAAGGGCTGTTGCCATTCTTTGAATGGAGGTTCCTGGTCAGTTACCAGGAATACTCGGTCTAGGAATGAGGGCCTTTCTGATATGACTGTGATATGTAGTCGTACATGATCAGATGTGAATGCATGGCCACTCTGATGTGATTAAGGGATTGGTTCCCACTTGATCAGATATAAGCACTGATGCCATTCTCTGGGAGAATGGAGGCACCTGGTCAATTAACAGGAAAACTCAGTCAGGGACTAAGGGCCATTCTGATATGACTGTGGGATGTGTTCTCGCATGATCAGATATGAGTGCTGGGCCAGTCTGACGAGTCAAGTTCAGATGTAAGGGCTGGGCCATTTTGACGAGTAAAGGTTAGATGTAAGGGATGGGCCACTTTGATGAGTCAAGGTTAGATGTAAGGGCTAGGCCATTCTGACATGGTGAGAGGATGAAGTTCCTTCCATGGTCAGATGTAAGAGCTGGGCCATTCTGACATGGTGAGGGGATTAGGTTGCTCTCATGGTCAGATGTGAGTGATGGGCGTGCCTTTCTGACAAGTCAAAGTCAGATGTAAGTGTTGGATGGGCCATTTTGACTTAGGGACATATATAAGCACTAAAGAAGACCTACATGGAGGCTAGGCCTACAACCCACATGAAAAAGGGATGGCTCTGTAGAACTTCCTATGACGAGAAGAATCATGAGATAGAACCAGTGATGATGATCCAACAGTGATGATCCATATCGAGTGATGATCTAGATCCAGTGATGATGATCCAGTAGTGATGATCCAGATTGAGTGATGAAATAGATCCAGTGATGATGATCCAGCAGTGATGATCCAGATCCAGTGATGATCCAGATATAGGGATGTTGATCCAGCAGAGATGATGGAGATCGAGTGATGATCCAGATCCAGTGACGATGATCCAGATCCAGATGAAGATGACTTGAAGATGAAGAGGACTCAATGATGATCCAAATGATACAGAGAAGAAGACTTGTGCTGATAAATTGTGTTGAGAGAATACCTTCCTAGATAAGAGGGAGTGTTGATGTAATTGTAACTTCGGAATGTATTCACTTGTATTTATTATGTATTGTACCCCGATGTTTATTCTGAGAAGTGTTTTTAATGTATTTGAGTCATGTCATGCCCTGATGTTCCTATCGGGAGATTCAATAATGTAAACAAGTCATGTAAAGTCATTGAGGGTAACCCTCCTATTGTTCAAGGGTTAAAGTCCCCACAGTTGTGGGGCCCTAGGGTTATTAGACTATCCTAGAGAAGTCGAGCCTAGGTGATTCATTGTAAGTCGAGGAAATAGTCCCCACCATTGTGTTAAGGATAACCCTCCTTTTTGGTCAGAGGAGGTAAAGTCCCCACAAGTTGTGGGGAACTAGGGTTATTAGACACTCCTAGAGATGTAGGTTCTAGTAAGTAATTGTTAAGTGAGGCCGACATGCTGGAGTGGGATTCAAGTGAACAAAAGAATATAAATAGAGAGTGAGCATCTCTATTTATCACACACACACTCACTCATTGGGGCACATGAGTGAGAGAGAAATTGCCGTGACAAGAGAGAGACTACTGCTGTCGGGAGATCATCTTTATGTTTCCTGGTTTTGCTTTTGGTGTTGATTCTATCTCTGAGGAAGTTGCGGGGTTTTCTCCTTTATGGTTTCATCGAGGAAAATTATTTGTGTCTCTTGTCTCTTGTGTTTTATTGTTGTGCATGTTATTCTCTCAGTTAAAGATCCTAAGATCATAATGCTAGCTTGAATGATAAAAATCTAACATCCAATGTGTGGATGGTTGATGTGGTGTCGAACAAAGGATAATGCAGGCTGGAAAATATCTAGAACATAGCTTCATCACCCAGATGTGTGGATAATAGTTCATTTGCAAGTTGTTTCATGTTTTAAATGCTGCAATTAATTCTCAATAGCATGCAGTCTGATGGGCGATCTGGACGGAGAGCTGAACAGGAGGTTGGGCAATGAGCTGGATATGCTGGGCGTCGATCTAGGGAGAACGGAGTGTCTTTTTGCTGGCATGCTTTAGGGATGTAGTCTACAACAACACATTTCAACATCTGGAAAACCACTAGCAAGTTTCACGCAATGGACTGGATGACAAGCTAGACGTTGAGCTGGACATGCTGTGCGAAAGGCAGGATGAATGCATTTTGTTTAGTAATTTATCCCAAAAAGATTATAAAGTCTGCAAACAAATGTACAAATTAGTTAATACATCAAATGCACTTTAATAATATCATTTTTAATTATTAAAACCATAAAAATGATAATAATAAAATATTTCATATAAACCTTAAATTAACTCATACCTGAGGCTGAATAATGATCTGCGTAACATAAAAAATACAAAAGATAATAAAATATGTATTTAAATGAGTAATTTAACTGCCAAAAATGATAACAAATATAGGATCAACAACAATAGATTTGATATAATTCTCTACCGGGGAGAAAAGAAGGGAGAAAATACGATCAATGATGATGGTCCTTCCATGGAATCTCATCTAAGATCATGATATCCATAATAGATTCGTTAGGGGGGAAAGTCTATAAGAGATAATCTAATGATGATGAAGATGGGAATAGCCATGATGATAGAGAATAGGGGTATGATCCACTTAAGTATTTTCATCATAATTAGATGGGATAGATGGTATGTAGCCTTAGTCAAGCTAATAGGAATATAATTTCCAATCATGTTGATTTCAATAGGAATTGGAACAATTAAGGGATGAATAAGGTTAAAGGAATGGTGTACCATGGAAAAAACCATGTTCATCATGGCAAGTTGTAGTGGGGGATCAAGTGTTGGAAAGACTCCCATCAGTGGTGAGTATTTGAGGATTCCTACCCCCACACTGTCATAACTAGGTAAGTTCTTCCCTAAAAGAATGACATTACTCGCAAGATGAAAGTTGGTTTCAGGCGTATAGAAATCTAGCTGGTCGATAGAGATAATTTTACCCTGATGGGGAGACTGTACTATACGGAATATTAAAGATGAATTTGCATTCATGGCATAGACCTAGTTTCAAACAAGTAATAAATTGTAATCCATGGGTGTGTCGATTACTTCCACGTGAATCGAAATGATATTACCTCGTAACTCAGTATATAAGGATTGTAACAGTCAATGTGGTTGAAATACATGTACATCAAATGATTTTGATATGGTAGGAGATCGTTTCAAATAAAGAGAGTCGATGTATCTCCAATAGGAAAAATACTTAACAGAAGTAGAGGCTCCTTCATCTAGAATAGTATGAATGATACTTTCTCCAAAAGAATTGGTAATGATATGAAATGTTAGTTGATGGGAAATCCTTGACTTATAGTGGTGCACTATAAACATGATGATGTTTAATGTTTCCAGGTCGAATGCTCCAATAGAAGATAACAAGTTCTTATGCTGAGTAGGACAATTCTGTGAGATTTCGAGGGCTCACATAGCGCAAGGTGCATGGCAGAAATATTCAACAATGTTGTAGTTTTGGAAAGCTCATGCATTAGGATTGGAGGTCAAATTTCGAATCATACTTTTAGGTGGGTGTAGTACTATATCTAGAGTGGGTTTCTCTATTGTCAGAGGACCTTGAGGAGTAGTGGTATCGGGAATGGACGGTTTTTCAGTATTACCTCAATTCATTTGTTTTTCTAGACTAGAGTCATATGTATTTTTTCTAGTTGTCAAATAAAATGTCACACTACGCATAATGAGAACATGAGCGGCCGCAAATGATTGTCCCTATGAGGGGGTGTGTTGTTGCACAACCATCTATTGTTGTTGTGGTAGGAAGGGGTCAACTTAAAACTGTGGGTTGAGAATTTCCTTTAAGGAACTTTTGGACCACTTCATGAAGGGGAATGTCCTTCATGAAGTGGTCATCACCTCACATCAAACATGTATGCTTAGCCTTTTGTTTAAATTTAGCATTGGTTATTTCTTTTTCATTTGCTCTCTTGTTGATTCAGAGATTTGTTGGATTTACCTTTATTATTCTTATTGTCGTCGGATTTATGAGATGAATTAGATTGAATTGAATTCACCTCGGTGGTCTAAGAAAGAGTGGGGGACTGTGTGGTGTTGCTACCAGCCTATGTCGGAGTTGGATTTGAGGTTGGATGACCTTGTGATCTAGTTGATTGTGTTGTAGGATAGGTTTGGATGGAACCAACCATGCCATTGACATGTGATATCTAAGTTGGTATGGATGGGTCGGTTGTGGGACACAAAGAATTAGGAATTATGTCATATAGTGTGCAATATTAAGCATAGAATAAGTCTAAATACTCGACATATGAAGTGGATTTTTCTTCAGTAACAGCTCCACCCATAGAAACATCTATGCCTATAACATGAAAACAATGGTTTCGTAAACCAATTAGTGACTAATTGGTCTGGAATAAGAGCCTTAATGATCATGTGTCTCCTCCTCCATTCATGGATATGATCAGAAGTATGGGTGGAGATAGATTGTCAAAGTGACGTGAATAGTTCTACGTTAGTTTCATATCAAACTGGTAACTGAAAATGGATTAGGAACGTCATAGTCAAGGATTGAAAATATAAAAAAGACTATAGTGATAATTCAATATACCATTTGGAATCAGTTCTAGTGAGAGTTCACTGAAAAATCCTAAAACAAACATAATCATCCATTAAGGAGTTCGAGGAACACCAAAAGTGATATGTCATTACGTGGTTTTTTGGATCCTCACCAGGATTACCATTTAACTTGGGACTGTGTGATGGTAAATGGATAGGAATAGGTGGAAAAGTAGGGTCATTTTGAATGGGATCAATCATCAAACGTGATAGGTATGGTGGATCCAATGTAGTAAAAAACAATAGCTATCGATTTGGTTGCGAATATTGGTTATAGAATTGATATGGAATTTCAGTACCAGTAGGACAATAAAATAATTAATGAAAGGGTGTAGGAATATGTGGTGGTGGTCATTACATATGGGATTGGATAGGTGGTGGAGATCCTCTAGGTGGTCCTCTAGGATGTCTTCCAAGTGGTCAATTAGGTGGCTCTATAGGTGGTGGGGATGGGACAAATGGTGGAGTTGGAGGTGTAGGTGGGATAGGTGGTGGGGTGGGGGTGACATAGGCGGTCCTCTATCTTGATGTCCAGTTGGAGGAGAATTCATTAGATTCGGTTGGCCCAATGGGGTATTCATGTTTAAAGGGTAAGGTACTCCATGATGAACATTTCCTAAAAATACAAGTTGATAGGTTTGCTTCATAGCCATATTTTATTTCCATGGGTATGTGTAACCCCATATAGGTTGACCCCATGTAGTGTTTCTTCATGTGGGTTTTCCCCACGATGGTTTTCCCATGGATGGAGGTGGGATAAATGATCCTCTAGTCATGTTTTAAGTAGTAGCAGAAATTCCCCCCCCAGTTATGTTTTTTCCACTAACTAAGGGTTTCCTCTAGACACATTTTGACCACTGAGTACCACAGGTTTCTCCCTACTGACAATTTTCCTCATGGTTGAATATTGTACTCCAACTAAAAAATTAACATGGGTTGGGGGTTCCCCCATAGACATCAAGGTTGGAAGAGGGATAGAATTGGCCATAATATTTTAAGATGATATAGTCGTAAAGGATGGTTGACTAGTTCATAAGAGACCACATTAGAAATTGGTATTCCTAGTGAAGGAATTGTATAAGAATGAACAAGGGTATGGTACTCAAGTTTAACTACTTCCAATGTGGATGGTAAAGAAGAAAAACTTTGACATCTCATGTTTTTTTTTTATTTCTCATATATGGGATATAGTATGATTAAGTGATCCTAGAAACTCATCATTTTGAATGGGTCTAGTAGGATGTAAAGGTTGAAGTGGATTTAATTCTATAGTTACCGGTGTACCAAAATAAAAAATAATATGTCATAAGAAGTACTCCAAAATGGAGTAGTTGGAACAAAAATAGTTTCTACTGGATCATCTGGAGATCGAGTAAATATCCAATCTACATCTCCATAATACCCATCAAGTGATGCATGGAAAGTGGTATCATGCGAAGAGGCTGTTCTACCACCAATGGTCCCATAGGATCGGTGATAGGTGGATTAACAGGGGGAGAATAATCCCCTCCTGATTCTGTGATTGGTATTCCTTCTTCCAATAGACCAACTATAGTAGGTTGGTCCATAGTTACTCCTTCACTTCCCTCCTCGATGGGGGCTATTCGGGTGGAAAACCTTTCCTCCTGCAAGATATTCTCACATGATGTTATTCTAGAATGTATGACGAAATTCTCTCCATAAAGGTATTCCAATCAAAAGACACACTACAAGTCCTACTCAAGCTAGATCATGTAAGAAAACTTATGTGATAGGTGGGGTTGAAAAAGATCAATCCTCATAGGAGGGTCAAGTCGTCACAACCTGTGATATAGCATAGTATATCATAGCATTGCGTGTGTATTATCTCCTTGAGTGGTGTTATTGGTGTATTACAATGACAAGATGAATGATGGGTTAACTTGGTTGGTTTCAGACTCTAAGGAGGGTCTCTTGATATATGCAAGGTATGTGGGGGCTCAAATTCGTGTTAGTTTTTTTTGATTCACAACTATTCGAAAGGGTCCTTCCTATATATTGTCAAGTATGTGAACGAACCTTTCTATATACCATAAAATTACATTAAAGTACATTCGATATATCAACTAGTACATGGAATAAATGCACAATCCCTGAGATGTAGTTCAGTAAAAGTAAGCACAACTCCTATGTTTTAAGATGTATAAACATGTCTCTAACCTATCACTCAAGTTACTAAAATTTTTAACCTAACTGCTGCTTAATTTTAATTCATATGGTTAAATGGACCAATGGAGTATGGACTCATCCCAATATCATCCAGCTACCAAATGATATGAAAAATTCTTCTTTTGATGAGATTTATTTACAAGAAGGAGAGAGATATTTCTTTTCTTCTCAATACAAGTAACCAAAGAAAAGTACCACTTCTTGAATTTTATTTTCAATCCAACAAGACAACCAATAACACTCTTTGAATCAACCCAATCAACCAAAAATAACAACACCATAAAAAACAATATTTTTTTTTTCTAAAGAAGCCTAAATTTGCAAACTAAAATGAAAAAGATGAACTTCTTTCCATTGCAAAATGTTTTACATTTTAAAAAAGAAACAAAGGAACTAAAGGACCATTTAAAATGAACTAAGAATATTTTTATCACTTTGTCCTAGCTCGAAACATATGAGATCAACAATTCTGCAATATTTTAAGGTAAGAAGGTTCACACGAAAGAAAATCACTTAAAGCAGACAATTTCAAAGAACTCAAGCCAAGATCACACCAATGAAAATAAAAATAAAACACACTTTAAAAGACCTAATACCTAATGCAAATAAGTTCAGGGATTTTAAAGATCCACTAGACCAACTACCATTGTAAGGGATCTAAGTCACCCAAGACAACCTAGGAAACTGCTTGACTATGAAGGAATCACTAATGAACCAAAAAAAGCTTCAAATCCTAAGAAAAACTAAGAAAAGGAGGAAAATGATAGGTCTGAAGAGAATAAGAGACTAAGATAGAAGGAAAATATATCATAAGTACACCTAAGCAAACCTTATGAAGGGATTGTGGCCTTAATGCAAAATTTTGTAGGTCTACATAGTCTTCTATAGAACAAAAGGAATCTTAGCAAGTCAACACAACTATAAAATGAACCCAAGTGCATTGATGATGCTCTATATCTGAACACAAGGTGCGTCGGTAACCAAATATGTTATGTATCTAAATATAGAGTGCATCAATGTCAACCTTAAATGATTTAGAGTGGGATTTAGGTTCCATAGTGAATCTGGATGATCTAGTGACTCAGAAAAACCAAAATATTACAACAAAAAGGACAAGACAAGACAAGATATAAATCATCCCAATGTAAAGCAAGGGAGATCTAGCTTCTCCCCAATGGAGTTGCCAAATTTGTTAAAAGGATAAGTCTAGAGTGCAGACACACGTGGACCTCCCTAGCTCATATGAATCATATCTAGAACAAAACGGTACAATAAGGAACACCTTCACCTATATCAATTAAAAATTAACAAGAGATGGAGTAGAGGAGATTCACCTTTGTCACAAAGTTCGTCATTGCAATCATCATGCTATTGCAATCCAACTTCATGTATGACAAAACCTGGGAGATATCTACACAAGAAATATGGGAAGAGGATTGAACTAGTAATAAGACAATTGATCAAAACAAATGACCAAGGAGATCTGCTATAAAATTCCAATTACCATAAATTTATGGGAAGGAGTGCATAATTGCATTAAAAATGATGGAAATAAGATACAACAAAAAACCCTTAGTGTGATAGTCTCATTCTGATAGGCTCCTACTATTCAAACATGTCACTCTTTCCTTTAAATGAAGCACATCAAGAATCTAACACTATGGTAAATTTTTTCCAGCATATACCTACTATAGACTTGTGCTTTGTCACCCATGTCCCAAGGGTTGATTTATAGGACAATGTGAATAAAGGGAGGTTGAGAATATTGTGGAAAGTTGATGAGATGTGATCCCAATAGTTGCGAAGCTTGATCCATATCCTAGGAAATGGGAAGGAAAGTCCATCCAATGAGATTTCATTCTAAAATATTCTTGAAAACTTAATTTTATGGCAGTACAGAGGTCAACACGTTGTGTTAGTAGAGAAAGGTGCACTTAGAGGGGTTGAAGCAGGATGTTGTATGGATAGGGTGTGTTGATGGTGTAGGTTGCAGTGGAGAAAATCAAATTTAAAGGAAATCAATGCGGGTTGCTAAGGAAGCAAGGCACGCCGAAGTTGAAAAACTAGAGAACTTGCAGGGAAAGGGTACCAGGGATCATCCATCATGAATGTGTCTTCAGGGATTTAGGAAATAATATATCACAAGGTTGGTGATTCTGATGAAAATCCTATGTAACAGTGTTTATACCAGCTTCTCTTTAGTTGCATGTGGTCTTGATTTGATTTTAAATCACTCTTAGGAAGTATATGGTATCCAATATTAATTATCTTTTACTTGTACATTAGGTACCAAGTCATATCGATGCTCTTGAGTCTCGAGGAGGGAAGACCTAATTCTATTAGGAAAATATCATAAGTTGTATTGATTTTGATTACAAGGTTATACATTATATAGAGAATATACTTAAGATTATAAAAGAATGATATAATTTAGGGCCCTCGCATGAAGTGGAGGGACCTTTTAGATGTAATCTTAGTTTCGCAAAATGCACAAAAGTTTAGTAAAACCAAAATGCTCTAGTGTTTCTTTGAAGTAGGAATGGGAGGGCCTGATCCTTCCATGCCATTTAACATGCAGGATAGGAAACAAAAGCACTTGAACGTTATGTATTTCTATAGAGCTCAAGAAAATATTTCCTTGAAACCTTATTTAATATTTCGTTAGCAATAAAATATTTTATTTATTCCCTAAAGGTTTTTGCCTTCTTGTTGTATGGGTTAGGAGGATAACTATGGCTTTGGGGTTACGGGTTAAGGGCTTAGAGTTGAAGGGATAAATGGGGTTAGGTATTTAGCGGTTTTCTGATTAGATGGACAAGGATGTAAGAGGTTATGTGGTTTACTCTATAAGGAATTAAGAACTAGGGGTTAAGGGATTAGGTATTAAGGGTTAATTAAGGGGTTATATTATTTAGGGTTTATTATCTTTAGGGGTTAGAAATTAAGGGGATAGGAGTTAATGGTTTCTGATTTACGGGTTAAGGGATAAAGTGATTTATAAGAGTTAATATGATAAGGTTTAAGGGGTTATGGGATTTATTTGTTAAGGGATTTAGGGCTCGAATGTTAATGTAATAGTGTTTCATAGGTTAGGGGTTAAGTGGTTTCAGGGTGAGGGGTTACTGTTAGAATTTCTGGCTACTCTCCATGATTGGTACATTGTGTAGCAACGATCTCTACATGATGGTGCTTGAAATAATTTGTGCCATAGATTTTGTTCCACTTCTCTTCCCCTTTAATCTTCCCTGATCTCCTTATACTTTCCCTGGATTTCATGCATCTTTTCAATGCTCACAATGGTTTGACCCATTCCTCATGGTCGATTCTTATAGCCTTTGTTTCTCCCATGCGAAGTATTTTGTCCATCGTTTCCAAATCCCTTGAATATTGACCAAATCCAGCATTGATTATGCAAATCTAAAAGTCTAATTTATCCATAAATGCGCATATTTACCACTTGCTCTATCATCCATCTGGTTTAATTGCTCCATTTACTGTTTGATTTGACCGTTTCGGACATCATCATATATTTCCAAGATTCAACCTTTGTTGTGATTCATTTTTCCTTTTTCATCGACACACTTTGCTGTGATTTCCTCTTTCTCTCTCTCTCTCTCTCTCTCTCTCTTTTACTTTTGTGCCACTGTCAGCATTGGTGTCACACCTGGCTATCTCGATATGGATTTAACTGACTTCCATTTACTAGTTTCAATATTAATACTCTATCTAACTGTTGTAGTTGTACTACACCAGTGTTGGTGATGAAATCAATAACATAGGGTCCTACCCAACGCATATGTAGCTTACCTAGGTGCTTTGTGAATTTTTTATCATATAGGAGAACCATATCTCTGCACTAGAAGTAATTTTCTTTTACATGGCGGTCATGACATGCCTTTTATTGATCCTTCTCTACTTGGTGGTGGAAACCTGCGATAAACAGATCCTCTTTGAGATGCAACAACTATGCCAAACTTTATTCAACCACTCCTTCATCACTCATGCTTGCCATTGTCGCTATGTGTAGGATGGGAACAATGTATTCCATTGTCATTACTGCTTCTTATGCATAAACGAGCTTCAATGGCGTTTGTATCGTCAATATTTTACATGTTGTCCTGTGGCCCGATAATATTACTGGGATTTTTAGATCCCAATCATTGTGATTTGCATTGCATACCTTGATTATCCCATGTTCCAATACCTTGTTAAATGCTTCGACTATTCCTTTCTCTTGTGAGTGATATGGAGTACTCTTATTGTGTTGTATCTGAAATTTCTCAGTCATCGCTCTAATAATTCAATTAACAAAGTGACTCCCCTGGTCTCTCATCAATATCTTGGGGCAACCAAACCGAGTATCCACATTGTCGAATAGGAACCTAACTGTCATCATAGTTGCACAATCCTTCATCGGTGCTTCCTTTTCCCATCTCGTCAAGTAGTCTATCACAGTGATGACATATCATGCACCCTTCTGTTTCCCTAAAGGATTGATGGGTCCCACAAAATCCATAGCCCATTTATCAAATGGTTGTAGTGTTATCTGAGGTAGTAGCAGCATCTCATCTCGTCGTGATGGCTTCCCTGTCCTTTGATAGACGTCACAAATTTTAGCATAATATCCGGTGTCACTATGCATTGTTGGCCACCATAATCCAACTTGGAGTATCTTTCTATCAATTGCGCAACCTCCATAATGTCCTCCTGCAATTCCCTCATGTGCTTATGCCAATACTCTCTCTTGCTCATGCGGAAGAACATATCAACATAGAATTTCATGTGACCCCATTTTGTAGAGTTGTCCCACGATTAGTTGGAAATATATAGCTCGGATGACCACTTGCTTTTCTGAATCATGTTCCATTTATGTAGTTATTTTCCCATCATAAAAAATTGGATAATTTTATCGTAATGGTCATCCCCAATTCTGTATCTAGACAACTACACATCAGGTTAGCCATTCTCGATGCTTCTTGGCTCTTTTCATATCTCTATCGTTGACATATGATTAGGCCTTGAATTCAATTGCCCTGGCTTCACAATGATCTCAAAATCAAACTCTTATAATAGTAATAACCATCGACAAATATTCCCCACCAACAAATGCATGTTAACCAGGTAATTCAGTGTTGAGTGATCCGCAAAAAATTTGAAATTTCCTCCCAATAAGTAGTGGAAGAATTTTTGTAATACATATACCATTGCCAATCTTTCCCTCTATATTATTGTGTAGTTTCTTTCTGCAGTAGACAAGTTCTGACTTGTAAATGCAATTGAGCGATCGATCACTCCTTCCCCTGGTTGAGGCAAAATCAATACTAATGCGACTGATGAAGCATTGACATGGACTTGGAACTCCTTATTCCAATTAGAAAAAATAATATCGATGTTGTGACCATTTCTACTTCAGATTATTGAGACTTATTTGACATTCACCATTCCATTCAAACTTCTCATCCTTGTTCAAGAGTTTCTCCATCGACGTTGTGATCATCGCATATCCCCCTATGAACTTTCAGTAATATCCGATGTGACCCACCATCTCCCTTATCTTATTTAATTCCGTCGGTTTTGGAAGGTCGACAATTACTAGAATCTTGTCTAGATCGACTAACATACCTTCCTTACATACAATATTACCCAACATAATCCCAAATGGAGCACAAAATACACACTTCTTCAGATTCAACGATATCTGACATTGTCAACATATTTCTAACATCAGCTGAAGGTTCACAGTGTGGTTTCTTACTAACCCATAAATGGTTCAGTCATCCATGTAGACTACCAGGAATTTCTGAATGAATTCCTTAAATGCATTGACAACTATCATTGAAAAAATCACAGGTGCATTCTTGAGACCAAACAAAATTAGCATGTATTGAAAACATCTCCATTCCATTACAAAAGTTTTCTCCTGGATATCCTCCTTGGTAATCCTTATCTAGTGGTATCCTGAAAATCTGTCCATGAATGAATAAATCTCTTGTCCTCCAACTCCTTCCAATACTTCTTCAGTTAAGGGTGTTGGGAATGGATCATGAAGACTTGCATCATTAAGCCTCCTTAGGTCAACACAGATCCAAATTTCCCCCATCTTTTTATCTTTTACAACTATCAAACTGATCCATTCTGACTCTTCAACAGGTTCGATAATGCCAATGTCCATGATCCATTCTAATTCTTCTTTGACGTGTTCCTTGTATCTTAGGTTCAATTTGTATGGTCGTTGTTTTATTGGTTTTGCATTTGGCTTTAGAAGAATTTTCATTTTTCCTAAGTCAACTGAAATCCCTTTCATCTGAGAAAAATTCCTGGAAAATAAATCTTGGAATTCATGTAGCAGGTCAGTGATATTCTCCATGGTTGTCTCATCCCAATAATCCCAAATATTATTGAATTTTGGGTCCTTTGTTGTCCCAATATTGACCTTTCTTATCTCGAGTAGTTGTTTGACTTATCAAATGGTATTTCTGGTGCTGCGATATCCTGACTTTCCTCTGATTCTGAGATGATGACAACTCTTGGATCATCCTCATCACCAGGATCTCATGTCACATTGTAGAATTTAAAAATTAACTGTGTTGTTGGTATCTTATGCTATTTTGTTGGTAACTAAACTAGAATTATTTCCAACACTTTGTTATGAATGTCCTGAAGTGTGCTATGTATGCATGGATTGTCATTTGAAAATATGAAAGTATAACTGAATCTAATAGTAAAATCTTCCATGTTGTAATTTTCCTTCACAGTTCTGCCGAAACATACCACCTCTGTGGCACTTCATCCAACATATGGAAAAATACATGGACCCATTGTTCCTTTAGCTTCTATACTCATGCAGTTTGGCATGTGACTAGATGATCACAGGGATTGTTCCTCCCATCATATTTCTTTCCTTGGTAGTGCTCTGCTTCTCCAAATCGAACTTCCATTAATCGATGAAACTTATTCTAGTCTCCCATCGAGGTCTTGTGTGTAGCGCACCATCTTGCAAGAGTAGCCTTCAGTGCTTCTTCCAACACCAATAGTCACTAAGGCTTTGATATTTTATCCTCAAATTCATCAATAAAACTACCCAAGTTAGGTATCCCTTCATACGTCAAAAATTTGACGACTTCTGTTGCTACCTAGTGCAGTTTCTGAGTCACTTGTCCATATTTTATGATCGATACTTCATGTAACTGCTTCTGCTATTTCTCTAGGGCATTTTCAGAGTCTGTTGATGCATAGCTAGTGCTTCGCTAACCCAACTCTCCATCTACAATGGGGTTGATGTAGTCTTCAAAAATATTATACTCATTATCCCACCCCCCGGATATTCCTCTTTTACTGGTTCTACATATATTCGACCTTCTTTGGGATCTAATAGGGCAATGAATCACATGTCACAATTCTCAAAATTCATTACTCTTTTCTTGAAGTTGATAACCACCAAATTGTCATTTTCCTAGCCAATTCCCAACATTACAGGGTATGAGTTTCTTTCATTGACTATGTCAATAACGTCAAAGTATTTGTATGTATTTAGCCCCTCCACTTCAACATGTAGGTGGGGTACTCTACCGATTGGTGATATATTGGCCTGATTTGATAGTAGAAGTTGTACAAGAGACCAAAACAACTACGGTTTCCCCATTAATATTTCCCATGTTTAATTTGTTAGGATATTTACGTCTGATCCTAGATCCAAGATGATTGAATCCACATCATATTCACCGATATGGACATTCATCCTCATTTGCCTTTTGTTTTCTTATTATGCAAATAATTCAATAAGTGGTGTTGTCACCCTTTCTCTTGTTGGTACAACAAGATCTCTATTTCTGCAAATTCATCTTGATCTTTTGCTAGTGACAGATATCTTTCTAGAAAAGTTTGCAAAGTACTAACCTTCTTTAATTATCTTGGCATGGTTCTCGAATAAAAATTGGTGGATTTTAATAGACATGTAACTTACTAGTGTTATTATTCAGTATGTATCTCATGTCGAAGAAGGTTTATTTCTAAACATTTACATCGAATTGTAGATTCTTTCGAGCCACCGATCGAATATTTATTATTGGTCCATCAAATCCTCTCATCGTTCCTCTTTGAGATACCACTCCGACATTTGTTCATTGAGTTATAGGTTTTGATGATATTTTTCCTATAGATGGTCCTTGATTTTGATTCTAAGTCTGGTTCGCATTCTGGTTTGGTTGTGGTTGGACTGGTTCTTGGCTTGCCACTTGATAATCAGTTGTGGAAATTCATTGACAATATGATCTGAGACATTGAAATAAGTACATTGAGACTATAAATTTGAAAAGTATCTTTGTTCATGTCCCAATGATATTCAATTATATCACATAATAGGCCTGCTACCTCGTCCCATATCTCTTCCATGACCAAATCCTCCATTGCGACCTCCTTGGAATCCTCCTTAGAATCCTCCTTGTGGCTGATATTGTGGTTGGTTGAACTGTTGTTATTGATTAGGATACGACTGAGCATACTGTAGTTGAGTATACTATGGCTGCGTATAATACAATTGTTGCTAGTTATGTTGCATCTGGTTGTACTACAGTTGCTGTTAAGTGTATTGCAGTTGTGTCCGTTGTCTTTCCGTTGTTATTCTCCTTTCATTAAATGTGTATCCATGGTTCTTTCTTGGAGTGAACCATATGCTCTGCAGTCCTTTTCTTCATGGACAACTGATCGACAAAAGTTGTAGAAAATATTTTCTAGCTCTGACACAACCTTCTTAAGGTATACACATTCCTCGGATCGATTTCCTATAGTATGAAAAATATGACACCATTTTATTCCTACCTAACTTAGTGGATTTAGAGCTCCATCCTGTAAATATTCATGGAAATCCATGCATTGATCCTTATGATGTCCTTCTGTATGACATCGACTGCACCATACTTCTTTGTTGACTTATTTTCCCTTCTTGATATCCTGCAAATGAATAGTAATGTTTGCTAATTGTGACACGACTTGGCTCATGCCAACCCCTGTTTCGCCAACTAGTGAAGCTTCCAACTTCATCACGATCTCTAGAGATTTCTTATAGGATGGAATATTCTATTGCATTAATGGAATGAAATTGTGTGGTACCAAAGTCATGATAAACCATTCCTTATATTGTACATCCCTCATTCCAAATCTGGCCTTAGCCATCAAAGCTTTGAGCCGTTGATCAAAGTCCCATACATAATCATTCAGATAATTCTTTAATTCATCCAACTCAGTAATATATTGTGATTCATATTTTGGATTTTTAAATTCCTTGATTAGTATGGTCTTGATTTGCACCAGGGTCTTTTGAGGGTTGTCTATCGGTACTTGCAAAAATTTCATGTACCAATCCAATGCTCAACCACGAAAGGTTGTCTCCAGTTGTCCTTTTTTGATATCTTCATCTTATACTTGTTTAACTATCCATACTTCTCCATATAGGAACCAATACTGCTCAATATATTCAATCCCATTACCCTGGAACAAGGATAGCTTCACGTCATCACCTTCCATTATGGGTCTTCTTCTAGTATTTGTTGATCCAATACTATTACTATTGTGATGACACACAGGACAATCTTGCAATGACCTTGTGTTTCTTCCCCCTGAATTTTGCGCAATGCACAGAGGTGTAGGTACGTT
This sequence comes from Pseudotsuga menziesii, assembly GCA_001517045.1. Taxonomy (NCBI): domain Eukaryota; kingdom Viridiplantae; phylum Streptophyta; class Pinopsida; order Pinales; family Pinaceae; genus Pseudotsuga; species Pseudotsuga menziesii. The sequence continues at coordinate 101,569 of LPNX011233628.1, forward strand.
GTCGCTTTGGGTTGGTACTTCCTTAGACTTGGGTGTATAATGGTTGTTTCCTTTGTTGTTGTAGGTTCACTTAGTCCCTTCTAGTCTCTTCTCACAGTTTCTTATTTTGGTTGCACCAGGACTCTCCTCAGTCCTCTGCCTCTTCTCTTGCTTTGACCTCACCCCACTTTGTAGGAGATCATACTCTTCCTTGACTTCCCTCACAGTCTTATCGTAACTTCCACACATATACCTCATATCATTCCATCAAACCATTTCCTTTGCAACACTTGCAACCTCCTCACACCGGAGCTTTACTCATCAAAATTCATCTTCAGTATTCCCTTTTTTGTTGATGTGGATCTTAATCCACAGTTGTAACAACAATAGAAATATCCCCTTGTTCCCTTAAATAATTCCCTCTCTACGTCGTTGTAGGAATTAACTGTGTCGACAACAATATTAGTGATATACTCTTCTAAAATGTTGTCTACCCACACCTCGACCATTCTCGAAGATTTTTTTTTCACCCTTCACAACTTCTGAATTAGTTCAGGGGTCCAGTGATTAGGTTCACCTCCTTGGAAATTTCTCTTCTGGAAACTAAGCTACACCAACCACTCATAAAGTACTATTTAAAACTCGGCAAATAATATTTGATGGATATAAGAGTAAATATATCTCCCGGACCACTCTTTTGTCGTCAATTAGGAGTTTTGATTTTCTTCTTCTATAAATTCTTGGGCCTTCTTATCGAACTAGTCCTGTATCTTTGGCTTTTTCAGATGCCACAACATGTCCTCTTCTTCTCTGCACTAAGGTCCCAACAATGGAACTATTTGTTGACACACTTCTGTCGACAAGGGCTCACTCCACAGATTTATCGACACCCATCGATGCAATCTCCCTAAACATCGACCCCAACATGTTTTACCCTATCCAACAACACCTATGAAGCAGATGTAGTCTCACTCTATATTTCTGAAGGAGGGTTGTAGGATCCACATTTCTTCACAAGGAAGGGGAATTTCACACTATCTCTTACACTATCGCAACATTACTAAGAGATCCAGGGTTTTTGCATATCATTCATGAGATTTACTTTACGGTATGGAGATCTACTTAACATCATTCGTAATCATTCTTACTCACATTTATATCAACATCAACATAATTCAAATTCATTTAACTCATAATTTTTTTAACAAAGACATCAACATCTATTAGTTCATTGATCCATGCAAGACATTACACCTTTCATATTCAAGCTTGTAAATTCATAGATCGCACCATCATTAAGTTCGGAAGTTTCACAAACATGCATATAGAAATAATAATTTCATCATCAAAATCATATTTATATTATCTCCACAAACACCTTGCAAAATACAAGCATTCCTTGCTCGAACAACCTCAGACCAACAAATACATTCATTCACAGATCGATTTCGTTCTCTCTTCCTTCATTATGTCATTACTCTACTCCTAATTCTATTTATAGGATTGATCCTTTACAAAATTTTCCACATGTCCAAATTCCTAACTAATTTAGGAAAAAAAATCCTAACTAACTCAACTGTAATGACCACATTTGTGTAATGTCCCTTTTTTAAATTTTTACAAAAATGCCCATTTTTCCAAATTTTTCACAATTTTGGCTCTTGACTAGTTTTAGTGTCTTGGTCTCCAAATCAGCCAATTGCTTCCAAATATTCAGAGAAGGTGTATGAATGATATAATAACTTAATTATTATTTTTAGGGATGTATTATGGCCCTCCAAACACTTCTGCAAGTCTGTACTAAATTCTGAACAAAATAGAGGATTTTATTGGCAATTTTGGGCTCAAATTCCCCCAGGGTAAGTGGTAGAGATGGCTTCCCAAATTTGAAGAAAACCACTCAAATTATTAAATTTAAGTAGGGGATGTTTATAATACATTATCATAGACTCATATTCATAACCAATCAACCTCCCATGGCTGTTATCACTTCTTTCAATCAGATATGAAAAACTAGTTTTGGACCCCTGGGAAAATGAGGTGTAGTTTTCTCCAATGGTTATGAAATTCGACCCAATGGCCAAAAATTCTCATTTATTAAACATTAAAACAATAATATTATTTAATTTCATTCATAAATCATCAATATTTTAGACATCCATTCTAATTCATCAAGATTACAAGAGTTTACAACAAGGTAGTGGGGAAATGGCATTGTTTCTTCATTATTGAGAAATAATACATGTTATTTCTTGGAATTTAGACCTGAGAGATTTATAAACTTAAATAAAAAATAATTTACATCATAATACAAAATACTGGAGCAATATAAGCTCCACCAAGTGCGCCTCACTCCATGAAGCTGAAATATGGTGAGAAAACTTAAGATGAAAGGAAGAAGAAGCTGAACTTTGATGTGTACATGATATGCTATAGTTTTCACCTGTAACTAAGACTCCATTGAATCTCCTTGAAATACCTGATTTGCCTCTCCCAACACCAACTAGGATGGGAATCTTTCACCCTCTAAATTTGCTAAGGCATTAACTAGTCATCCACTAGCTCTCTCTCTTCACAACAAGAAATTTCACAAATGATAAAAAGGAATTTATCATGGCTGATACCTGAATTTTATAAAAATAAATGGTCTTATAAGTTTCCAAATCCATCCATAAACCAAAGCAAAGTTTAATTGGTGTGGCTACTCATGCTATGCCATGTGGTGTCTCTCTTCACCTCCCCTCTTCTCCCAAATTCAAGTAGGAGCCTCTTGGCCTTCTCCAACTCCCATGAGCACCCTATAAGATTCTCTATTCAGGACTGACATGTAATATATGTCATATTTCATCCTTCTGACCTAACTTGTGTCATAACTGTCATATAATCTCCATCATTGGTGTTATAGATGTCATAAATCTAAGGGGAATCTAGCCAAGTGTCCACGAAACTCCCATTTGGCTCTTCCTCTCCCCATGTAAGTTATAATTCATCCAAAATTAGACCTATGAAGTATATGGAAAATTATATTAACCTTATAATCCATCCAAAAACATTAGGCTTCCCATATATTCAAAATTGCAAGATGAGGATGCCATTTAACATAGGAATTCTAGCTTGAGTGGGCCCCATAGTCTCCATATGTCTCCCTTCTCCATAGACATTTCATTTTTCACTTGAATTTATTTAATTAACTCCATTAAATAAATATTTATTCCTTCTAATGTTTAAACACCATTTATTATCTCCCTTATTAACTTCCCATATGTATCCATCCAACCTAGGGAACTAGTAGGATTGATGGAATTATCTTGCTATGCAATTATTAAAAATTGGGACATTACAGTCCTCCCCACCCAATATTGATTTTTCTCAAGAAATTTCAGATTTGGATGCTGCAAAATATTCTCCTCTTCCGATGTGGTATCTTCATTTGGTAGATCCTTCCATTGCACCAAGTATTCTTTGATTGTTCTACTCCTCAATCTTCTCTCCCTTGTCTTCAAAACCTTTTCCGGAATAAGTGTGAGTTGTCCTTCATCATCTAAAGGAGGGAGTGTATATGAAATGACAATTTTTTTATCAATATATTTCTTGAGACAAGAAACATGAAATACATTATGAATTTTACTCCCTTCCGAAAGTCCCAACTCATATGCTACTTTTCCAATCTTCTGGATCACCTTGTAGGGCCCATAGTATATTGGATTTAGATTTATTGATCCATTCCTTTTGAGATATGTTTGTTTGTATGGCTGCAACCCCTAATACACTAAATCATCAACCTGAAAGTTCCTTTCCTCTCTATTTTTATTTGCATATTGTTTTTGTTGATTTTCGACAACCTGCAAATTGTCTTTTGAAAGCTTTAGAATTTCTTCGCTTTCTTCCACCCAATATTTACCTTTTGGAGCTCTACTATCACCAAATATCATATCACAAAATGCAATTGTATCATAACCATATAATTCTCTGAAAGGAGACATCGCTATTGCCATGTGAAAGGTGGTGTTGTAGAAAAACTCACCCAAGTGTAGCCATTTTGTCCAAGGTTTTTGTTGTTCTCCCACATAGTTTTGGAGGTACCCTTCAAACCATTTATTCACCCTCTCTGTTTCTCCATTAGTTTGAATATGGTAGCTTGTACTTGGAGTCAACTGAGTGCCCACCATTCCGAAAATTTCTTTCCAAAAAGCACTCATGAATCTACCATCTCTAACAATCACAATGCTCTTGGGGAGCCCATGAAATTTGAAGATGTCTTTGAAAAAAAGGCCAGCCATTTGTGCAGAACTAAAGGAGGATGTAATAGAAAATAAATGAGAAAAATTATTCAATCTATCCAATACCACATATATGCAATCCTTGCGCAAATATTTGGGAAAATCGGTGATGAAATCCATTGACATACTATCCCATTTTTTCTTTGGAATGGGAAATGGTTGTAATAAACCAAATGGGTATGGGAGTTCTGATTTGTTTTGCTGAAATACCTTACATTAATTCTCATACTTCTTAAAATATTCCTTCATCCCCTTCCAATAGAACATTTTCCTTAGTTTCCTGAAGGTTTTGAAGATCTCCGGATGGCCTGCTACTGGGGAATCATGTTCTTCCCACAAAATTTGTACTTAAGCTCTGAATCTTAAACAAAATAAATTATTCCCTTATATAATATCATCCCATTCAAAATTATGGAGTTATCATATCCCATGATTCCATATAATACATCACAAGAAAACTTATATTTGGCATATTCAACTAGTAGCATGTCTTTCCAATTTTGAGCAATGTCCATGAGAGAAAAATAAGGTCTTCGAGATAATGCATCTGCTACAATGTTATTCTTTCCTTTCACATATTCAATATCAAAATCATAATCTTGGATCTTTCTCACTGACTTTTTTTGCCTTTCATTTAGATCCTTTTGGGTAAGGAAGTGTCTTAGCATATTGTGGTCAGTTTTCGCCACAAACTTGTTTCCTACCAAGTATTGTCGGAATTTGGCCAAAGCATGCATGATGGCCAACATCTCTTTGTCATATATGGAGTAAATATTTTCATCAGGTTGCACTACTCTGATTAAAATCACTGTATTAAGTGGGTAATTTATCTCCCCTACTTCTTGTTTCCCAAAAAAATTGAAATCAATGGGACAAAAAATATCCCAGGGTCCCATTGCTTGTATTTCACTCCAACAATTAAGAGTTCTCCAACCCATACCATTAGGAAAGAGAATTCTGGGATCCCATTTTCTTGTATACATTCTTCCAAACATCATTATTACATGGTATATATCATCAAAGTACATAATAACATAATAAAAATGTACATAAAGGAAGTGCCTCATCAAAAAATCATGAAAGTGCTTATACCTCCAAGTAAGTAGACCACCATTTTCCAAGTGCATACAAGCTTCAAGTGACCAATCAAATATTCTCCAATGACATAGGTGAGGATCTCATGACCTATAATGCTAATCCCAAAGAATGTAATATGCATCAAAATAATAATCAGCCATGTGTTCTTTCATCCAAGAAGTGAATGAAGACCTCCTCCAAAATATGAACCAAATAAGGAGAAAATAAAACATGAAGACTTCAAGTGGCTCAAAGAAGTCTCATCAATAAATGCATGAATGAGAGAATCATAAATATATAACAAATTATGTGGCTGGCAACGAAAATTTTCTCCAATCATAAATCTATTCACCCCAGTGTTGGATGAAGTTCCTCCAACATCAAATGAACCAAGTGTCATGCAAGAAAATCCATGAGTATTCAAGTGACTCAAATGCATATCATAGGTGCATCCATGTAGATGTGCATCATAATAAATTAACAAATCATGCTGCTCCAAATTTGAATAATAATGTTCTCTAACCATGTCATCATAAAAAGTAAATCTAGGAGTTCGATACTCCTCATGTGGCACCATAAAAAAGAACCCTTTCGCCCATACTTCATTGAGACTAATGCTCCAAAAAATGGAATTGTATGATTTAGGACAATGAACTAACTCACCCAAATGATAAAAAATTACATAAGTTTCATCATGGGAAGGATCCATATGGGCAGTATCATGAAGCTCCTTCAAAAGTGTGAAACCTTTTTCTATATTGGTTCCAATGTAGAGAAATCATGCTCTTCTTTAAAAATTGCATAACCTTCATCAAGAGACAATTGAAGTTCCTCTTCCACCACATAAATTGTTTGGATGTCTTCAAGTTCATATTAAAAAACATCAAGCACATTCAAATTTCCACATTTCTCATGATCCACCATGTCATGAGAATCCTCCAAACAATCTACCATTTGACAATCTGAAACGTAGGATGAAAAACAAATGTTTTGCAACTTTTCAAGAAGTTGCTCATTTTGAATTGTGAGATTATGAATAAATTAATTATTATTCAAGTAGGATTCATGTAACCATTCACTAAGCTCAATTACATTTTTTCTATCAAAAATCAAATACATAAAATTACCTTTGATGTTGCAGATTTCTCTTTGAATCTTCTCCATGCCTTCAAGGAAGGATGGCTCATCCAAGGAAGTAGCTCTCCCACAAGAATTTGATACCAATTATTGAGTATCATGGAATATTATAAGGGCCTCTTGGATCTTATTTTAATTCATATTTAAGGACCCTTCAATAAAATTAGGCTCTTTCAATTGAACCTCCTCATCTTCTTCCTTCTTGCTTGGACCAACTTCATGAAGCTCAAGTGGTGATGGGGAAGTTCATCTTGTTTCTTCTTCAACTGCTACAAGGTATTCATTTTCATGTTTAATGTAAGTTTGTCTTAAAACAAATTTTTCAAAAGTGATCTCTATGTCACCAACATAGAGGTGTGAGCACCCATCAGTAGTTACTCCTTCATAGTTCAAGCATCCATCATTAGATTCTCTTTGTTTTGTTTCCAAGGTAGAATGTGTCTCAAAATTATCTTCAGTATTTTCAATAGAAATTATTCATACTCATATGATGTCTCTTCATATTTTTCAGATTCACTTTGGAGTGAATTTCGATCCTCTTCATGTACTACTTCTTCTACTTCACCTATTTCAGAACTAGATGGTTCATGGGTCTCCTCCTTTTTCTCCTTCAAGCAAGTTGATGCATTTTTCCCCTTCTTTTTCTTAAAATAAATATATTTTTTCCAACTTTGGATAGCCAACAATTCAAATATTTTCATAATATTCTGGGTCATGTCTTCAAAGATAGTTTTCATGATTTTTATATGCTCCTTACCATCATATGAGATTCCCTTTTCATCCCTGGTCATAGTTTCCTCTTCAACAAAAGCACTTTTGGGTTTCAATATATAATGGTGGTCCATGAATTATTGTCCTAAAAAATATCAGACCACATAAGGTGCCAAGATCATGCTCTAATACCACTTGTAATGTCCCTTTTTAAAATTTTACCAAAATGCCCAATTTTCCATTTTTTTCACAATTTTTGCTCTTGACTAGTTTTAGTGTCTTGGTCTCCAAATCAGCCCAATTGCTTCCAAATATTCAGAGAAGGTGTATGAATTATATAATAAATGAATTATTATTTTCAAGGATGTATTATGTCCTTCCAAACACTTCTTCAATTCTGTACAAAATTCTGAACAAGATAGAGGATTTTATTGGCAATTTTGGGCTCAAATCCCCCACGGGTAAGTGGTAGAGATGGATTCCCAAATGTGCAGAAAACCACTAGAATTATGAAATTTAAGCAGGCGATGTGTATAATAAATTATCAAAGACTCATATGCATAAAAAATAAACCTCCCATGGATGTTATAACTTCTTTCAATCAGATATAAAAAAATAGTTTTGGATCCTTGGGGAAATGAGGTGTAGTTTGCTCCAATGGTTATGAAATTCGACCCAATGGCCACAAATTATAATTTACTGAAAATGAAACCCATAATATGATTTAAATAAATTCTATCCATTCATAAATAATCAATATTTTACAAATCCATTCTAATTCATCAAGATTACAAGAGTTTACAAGAATGTAGTGGGGAAATGGGACTGTTTCTTCATTATTGAGCAATAATACATGAGATTTCTTGGCCTTTAAAACTGAGAGATTTCTGAAATAAAATAAAATATCATTTACATCAAAATATATAATAATTGAGCAAGATAATCTCCCTCAAATATATGAATAGCTCACCAAGTGCGCCTCACCCCATGGAGCTGAAATATGGTGAGAAAACTTGACATGAAAGGAAGAACAAGCTGAAATTTGATGTGTCCATGAGCTGTTGTAGCTTGCACCTGTAAATTAGAATACATTTAATCTCCTTGAAAGTCTTGAGTGGAATCTCCCAACACCAACTAGGATGGGAATCTTTCACCCTCGAAATTGGCTAAGGCATGAACTAGTCATCCACTAGCTCTCTCTCTTCACAACAAGAAATTTCACAAATGATCAAAAGGAAATTATCATGGCTGATACCTACATCCATAAACCAAATCCAAGATGAATTGGTGTGGCTTCTCATGATATGCCATGTGGCCTCTCTCTTCACCTTACCTCTTCTCCCAAATTCGAGTAGGATCCTCTTGGCCTTCTCCAACTCTCATGAGAACCCTCTAAGATGATATATTCAGGAATGAAATTTCAGAGATGTCATATGTAAGTCTGCATACCTGAATTGTGTCATAACTGTCATATAATCTCCATCATTGGTGTCATAGATGCCATAAATGTAAGGGGAGTCTAGCCAAGTGTCCATGAAACTCCCATTTGGCTCTTCCTCTCCCCATGCAAGTTACACTTCATCCCAAATTTGACCTATTAAGTATATGGAAAAGTATATTAACCTTATAATCCATCCAAAAAAATTATGCTTCCCATATATTCGAAATTGCAAGAGGAGGATTCCATTTAACATAGGAATTCTAGATTGAGTGGGCCCCATAGTCTCCATGTGTCTTCCTTCTCCATAGCCATTTCATTTTTCACCTTAATTTATTTAATTAAATCCATTAAATAAATATTTATTCCTTCTAATATTTAAACACCATTTATTATCTCCCTTATTAACTTCCCAAATGTATCCGTCCAACCTAGGGAACTAGTAGGATTTATGGAATTGTCTTGCTATGCAATTATTAAAATTGGGGACACTACAATTTGTCAGTATCTTCTTCCCTATAGTTGAATCTTTCTTCTTTTGATTTCTTCCTTGTCGATAGAGAAATCACACCTTGCACATATTATATGCTTTCCAATAGTAAACTCGGGGTTAGTGGTTGAAGCAATAGAGGTAAGTAGGTAAAGGGGTCAAGGGGTCAAGGGGTTAGGGATCATGGCACTTAGGGGTTAAGGGATTTAGTTCTTAAAGGGGATTTAGGGATCCAAGTTTAGGGGCTTAGTGTTTTATAGGTTACACATTAAGGGATTAAGTGTTTGTGCATAAACTAGGGCTTAAGTGTTAGGTGTTAAGCGCTTAGAGATAAAGGGGTTTAGGGGTTAAGGGATTCTGGTGTTAAGGTCTTAATGGGTTCTAGGAGACGAGGGATTAGGGATTTCTAGGGATTTATGGGTTTTGGGCTTCAGGGATTATGGGTTAGGGGTTTTATGGTTAGAGGGTTAACAAGGACTTAGGGGTTATGGTTTAAGATTTTAGAGGTAAAGGCATAAAGTGGTTAGCATGTTTAAATATTTATGGGTTAGGGAGTTAAGAATATAAGGGGTTAGGGGGTTTTATGGGTTATTGGATTTAGAGATTAAGGAATTTAGGGATTAATGTTTAGGGGGATAGGGTTTAAGGACCAATAAGTTAAAGGTTTAATTATTTCTAGGATTTAAGAGCTCAGGGATTTAGGGATTTGGGCTTTAAGTATTATGGGTTAGGTTGTTTAGGGGTTAGGGGTGGACTAGGTGTTAGGGATTAGGGGTTGTGGGATTATAGGTAAAGTGGTTAAGGGGATTAGGGGTTAGGATATTAATGGGTTAAGGTATTTAGTGCTATGGGCTTAGGGTGTTAGGGTTTATGAGGTTAGGAGTTAATGGTGAAGTGGTTAAAGGGTTAATGGGTTAAAGGATTATAAGCGGTAAGCTAGAGATTAGAGGCTAATGCATAAAACCAAGTGATAATTCCAAAGTTGAGAGAATAAATATATATCCCAAGGGAAAGAATTCAAGCAAACTTAGATCTCACGTGTAAATAAAGAGATCAGATCAAAACACAGAGCACACAAGCAAATGTAGGGAGCACTTGCATAAGGGAGGTCACAAATGAAAACATAGTTTAGGGATTTAGGGGGTTTGGGACTTAAGAATTATCATGGGTTTAGGCCTTTAATTTCCTCCCTCCTCATTTCTCTCTCTGCCTCCCTCAATTAATGTCCCTCCATCCCCCTCTCGTATCCCGTCTCTCTCTCTCTCACCCCCCTTATATAAATTCAAAACAACACATAATTTATGTGGTTTATAACACTAGAGCATTTTGTAACTCACAAATGCTTGAGTGTTTTGTAGTTCATAGAGTTCGAGTGTTATGTACTTTATAATGTTAAAGCATTATGTAGTTCATAACACTCGAGCGTTATGTGCTTCATAACACTAGAGAATTTTGTAGGTCATAACGCTCGAGCATTTTGGAGCAATAACAAAGAAAGAGCATTTATGTTTACACCAAGATTAGGAATACAAATTTGAATTTAAACACAACGTGTGAGTTTCCTTTATCGTTTAAAACCCACCTTCTCACACACCCGTGTGTCATCCACAATCCTTTGTGGCTGGTTCAGATTTATCAACCTTGTGCTATCGAATATGATAAAACATAGCTAATTGGGAATTTCCTCCATTTTCACAATATGTATGTCTTCTACCACTCTTTATAGTGCGATAGAAAACCATATTTGAATAAATTTTAGAAATAGATAATATTTTTTTTATGTAGATTCCAAATATGTATTTTATTTTATTTATTTTCCTAATTTTCTTGTATCATCACTCCTTAAGTCAAAAAACATGTTGGCAGTGTTTATTCAGTATCTTTTTTCATTTCACAAGCATTTAAAAAACAAGTTGTATGCTATACTAGTAGACACCGACCTCTACTTGCTATAAAAAATCCATGTCGGAATCATTACATTAATACCTTCAAATGTTGCACCAACACTAAATGTACTATTCTCGAGGTTTGATCACTTAGATAATTGAAAAGAAAATTTAAAAATTAGTTTTGGAAAAATAGTGTTGCACTAGTGCTACTTATTTTCTACATTCCTACCAATTTTTGTAATGAATTTATATATTCAAAAACTTGATTCAATTTCCTACATTTCACCTTTTTTACTCAATTCAACATATCTTGTGTAAGTATCTCAAAAAATCCAAATAATTTGAGGGATGCCTAATTATTCAATTTGTTATTGCATCTAAGACGCCAAAAGTAGCTCTCATTAACTTCCACTCACCTTTTAACATGAATTGGTTAAAATTTATAAATATTTATACAAAATGTCTATTAATTAAAAAAACAAATAAAAACATTTATTAATTTTAAACATGTTTCTTTTAAGTGAAAGAAGATAATCAACATATTTTTAAAATGTAAGTATTAATGAAGGTAGTGTGAAAGCATTAAAAAATACAAAACTCAGTGAATTGCTTATAATTTTTATTAGGAGTGAAAGCAAATATTTGTTTGTATGTGAAATATTTATGCAAATATACACAATGTTTTAAAAGAAATTTTGATAAATAATAACAATGTGTTACAACGTTTTGAGTAACATAGTTGGTTGTGTTTTTGGTAAAGTATTAAATATTGAAATTTGAAAAATTATAGGAATATAT
>LPNX011233628.1:114178-164745 GCA_001517045.1 Pseudotsuga menziesii
TCGTGTTTATGTATACATGTTTTTTTCCTCTGTATATTCTATTTTTATCAACAAAACAAAACAATGAGCCTTCAATTTCTCATAACTATGCCAACATTATATAGGCCCTTATATAAATGTCAAGTGTTTCTATGTAAAAACATGAAATCAAGCAAAACCGATCCTTCTAGATGGCTCATATATCTCCCAATGAAGCTTTTGTATATTACACCCCCAAAAATACCCAAAAAACAGAGTCAGTGTGTATTTTTTTTGAAGAGGATTAAAGAGGATTAACCCTGCTCTGGTTCTATGAAATATCTATGATAGAATTCATAACCTGATCCTACATTAAACTCTATTATCTTCCAAGTTCCATGTTGCATTGTTAGAACTTTCTTTGAGAGGTTACCTGCTTCAGAGTTCCTTTCCGTGTACACATGATGACATATTATGGTATCAAAGTTTTTCATAAGTATGCACACTTCTTCAAAAATTGGATTGAGATTTACAATTATGCACTTTCGAATTTTATTCACCCAATTGATTACCACCATTGAATCTCCAAAGCTCTGAATATTTCTTGATTTTTTCTCTAATGCAAAGCAAAGGATTGTTAGCAAAAATAGTTTAAAAAAATTATTTGTTCCCTTCCCTAGTCCCATTTTGATTTTGAAGTGGTGAATCTGATAAAGGAAGAGGGATTCTCCCCCACGCCCCCCCCACAAGTAAGATCCTGAGAGGATCTATAAAAAAATCCTATGGAAGGGTAAAATTTATATCTTCTTCAAAGATGATATGGATAGTCGGGGTGTCCTTAGTTTGTGGGAAGTATGAAAAATATATAGCCCCTATTTTGTAATGATATCTGGTGAAGATGCTTTGTACTAAAAAATGGTTGTGTTTCTAGCCAACCAAATGCCCCAAATGTGTAGGAGGGGCAAGTATTTTAGAGAGGAAAAATTATTTGAGTTTGTCCATATTTTCCAAGCATCCTCCAGGTTTTGACCATGCTAGGCCAGAGATTGAGAAGTACTCCATATTTTAGTTGTGAAAGAGCATGAAATAAAAAGGTGGGTAATGTTTTTGTCCCCATTTTTGGGTGAATTGCACCAGTCTAGGCCTCCAGTGAGCGTTTTTTCATTATATCCCATATTAGTATTTTGTTTTCTACTGCACACCACATGAACAATTTTGATTTTAGACAAAAATTTAGCTTCCAGATACCTTTCTACCACCATGAAAGGTCTCCTTGATGAGTTGTGGAACTTAATTTCTATTACCCTATCTTGGGGGTGTAAAGACCATGAGACGCATGATCCCAAATGAGCTCATCCAGGGAATCGGTGAGCCTGATATGTGAATATTTGAGTGTTTGTGTATCTAATTCAATATGTAGTCAAGTGGACTGGAAGCCCCAAATATCTAACCCCCTTCCATCCTTGCTGCCAGATATTTGTAGATTTAGGGTCAACTATCTGATTAAGACGGTAGAACCATTTTTTATTTTGGTGGTGAATGAGTTGTTGTGGAAGGATATATTAATTTTGACTTCTAGGCAAGGGGTCCACACCTAATTGAAAATGAGATTCATTACCTACTTTCCAAGATAACCCATTTTTTTGAATAGGAAAATCATTGTAGATACATTTCCAAATAATTTTACTCAGGGATGGATTCATGAAAGCATAGTTTCTTATCTAGCTGAGGACATATTCATGTGAAATGTATTTTTTACATAAAACCTTAGTCCAAAGGATTTGTGTAGAAATGAGCCTCCAACCTACTTTTGCAGCTAGGGATTTTGCAAAGAGCTGGATATTCTTGAGGCCCTGTCTACCCATAGATTTGGGTCTCAATATTTGGTCTAATTTCACCCAAGGGAGAACACAGTTCTCATTCCTCCTTGACCAAAGGAATATGGAATAGATTTTTTGACTCTTTTCCAAAATGGCCTTTGGGATCCATGCGAGAGACATCCAATAGATTGGGATGGATTCTAGAACCAATTTGACCAAAACTAATCTAACAGCTCTAGATAGCCATCTGTGGCACCAAGTGTTGATCCTTCTTTCTAGTTTGGCCAACAACCAGTTCCAACCCTCCTTTTTTGTAACTATTTGGTTTTAGTATGAATCCCAAGTATTTTAATACATCCTCCAAAGGGGTGATGATGATAGGGAAAAGTTCTGTGTATCTTCCCAATTCTTTTTCTTCCATATTAATTGGAGAGAGGGTGCATTTTTGCTCATTCAACCTCATACCTGTGGCTTTGCTAAAAAGTTGCAATATCCCGAGAGCTTATTTGCATCCCTGATCGATCCATTGCAGAAAATAAGGATATCATCCATGAAGAGAAGATGTCTGATGTTCAGGTTGTTGTCAATTTTGATCCCTGAGAACATGCCTCTTCTTTTTGCATCAGTTAGTGCTCTGCTAATACCTTCACCCACCAAAAGAAAAATAAAGGGAGGAAGAGGGAATCCTTTTTGGATCCCTCTCTTTGAGGTAAAGAGAGGGGACGCCAAGACATTAATGAGAATAACAAAAGAATTTGTAGAGATGCAAAAAAAAATCCATTTAAATTTTTTTTAGCTAAAGCCTAGATGGGCTAGCAGAAGCCTTAGGTAGAGCTAGCTTACCTTGTCAAAATAATTTTAAAGGTCAATATTTAGAATTGCTCCTTTTATATTCTTGGTTTTTATGCTTTGAATCCCTTCTTGTGCAACTCCTATGGATTCATGAATATGTATGTTTTCAAGGAAGCCATAATGTTCCAAAAGATTATTTTTGAGAGAGCCTTTTTAAATGTCTGAGCAATAATTTTTGCAGCCACTTTGTAGGTGATATTGCACAGAGAGATAGGCCTGAAGTCCTCCAGGGAAATTGGATTTTGTTTTTTTGGGATGAGAGCAGTGAACGTGGAATTGAGGGGAGGATGCATATTTTCATTTACCCAAGATTCTTCGACCAAATGGAGAATATTAGGGCCATGGTGTCATAGAGATACACAAACAATTCAATGGTCCATCCATATGGCCCAGGGATTTTATCCTTCTAGAAACTGTGTAGAGTTTCCTTCAACTCATCCTCAAATATCTCGTCCATAAGCTCCATGTTGTCCACTTCTGAAATTTGTCTTGGAAAGAATTAAGAGATCTGTATCACTTCTATAATCGTTTCCTGGTTCTCTACTTTGAAGAGTGCTACGAAGTTTGATTTACTAATTCCATCCAGGTCTTCAAAGGTGGAGCACACCTCATTATTGGAGTTCTTTAATTCCCAAATATTGTTTTGCATATTTCTTCCTTTTGCAAAGGACTAGAATAATTTTGTGTTATCATCACCACTTGCCAACCAGATGGCTCTACTTTTTAATATCCAAAATTATTCCCTTTCTTTCAGGAGTTTGTTCCTATTTGATTCCAAGGAGAACAACTTTTCTTTGTCTTCTTGGGAGAGGAATCCATCACCTTCTGAATTTTGAATTTTAGGAATATCCAGTCTGATCTAAATTAGATCCTAATCATCCGAATCAATTTTAGTTTGTCCCATTATTTAAAAATAGGTTTTATACGGGAGATATTTTGAGCAAAATGAGATGCAGCATGGTTCCCATCTCCAAATGTATAAGGGATCCAATTTTTTTGGATTAGGCATATCACTTCCTCATTTGTTAACAATGTTGCACAGTATTTGAAAAGGCTGGCTGGTTTTTTAGGGTTGCTCAAAATTTTAAGACATATAGGGAAGTTATCAAAGTCTCCACCAGAATCAACCCATTTTCTAAACATCAAGTTCTTACCCAGGAGACTTTCTTCCAGAAAAAACCTAACCAGTCTTTTTGCAATTTATTTCTCCCCCATTCTTGTATTGTTCCAAGTGGGCTATATCTTGATGGGATCAAGGTCCACTAGATGAAATGTTTGAAAAAAATGTGCAAAATATATTTCCAAATGGTCCACCCTTGCTCTTGATCCCCATATGTCTTGGGTGTCGAGGGTAAAATTTCAATATCCTCCTATAACAACATTTTATTCTTTAAGAAGGGGAGAAGTGTGTAGCTTGTCCCAGTAATAAATTTTGTTATCATAAGGGCCACATATATTGAGAATGGTTAAATAAATATTTTCTTCATCCCATTGCAAATGTAATCACATACCAAAGGTGGAACCCCAAGAATTAAGACAATTTACAGAGAGTTGATTCTAGCCTATAGCCAATCCTCTCGAGTGGCCTTTTTCACTTTGAGAAAGAAAGGTATAATTTCAAGAAAATGATTTTAATAGGTTTGTAACCTCTATTTCTGACCCCTTTGTTTCCTATAGGAGGATCATATCCGGATTTTGGACCAAAAGAATGCTCTTTAGGAAAAGTTTTTTTTCGAGTAATTTCCAAACCCCTACAGTTTTTTGATAGGATATTCATTTGGGAACCCCTTCCAGGGCATGCACTTCTCTAAATGCCCCAAAAACTGTTTTATGTATTCCATTTTCCTGATCCTTCATAGATTTCTGCTATGTAGAGGATATGAGTGAGGGTCTACCTCTTCCTTTTACTTTTAGGGAAAAACCAGGGCTTAGCCCTAACCCAGTGTGTGTGGAGAAAAGTTCTTGTAGAGTAGGGATGTCTCTTGACCTAAGGTGGAAACATATTGTTGAAGATGAAGAGGGGGAGGGGAAGTATTCCTCAAAGGGGGGGGATGAGTCAAGGGGTGTAGGATTTAAGTAGAGTGGAGAGGGGAAGAGGAACACGAAATCCTTGAGTAGATAAATTGAGGGGAGAAACTTATACTTCTGAATCTTTAAGGTTTAAAGCATTCAAATAAAGATCAAGAAAGTGATCATTCAAGGGTGTTTTATAAGGCTTACCTGGATGTTGATGCAAAACCTACTCCAGAGGTTGTTCCAAATCTTTGTAAGGATCCTCTGAGATTTGTTTTGTAGAAAGTGGAGGTTGAGGATGTTCTTCCTCGAATCTGATAGGTCTATCCATATTACATCCCTGCTTTCTTCTGTCATCTTCCTTTCTCTCTTACACCCTAGGACTCCATCTTTTCCTGGATTGGTTCTTTGTAAACCTCAGATGGCAGTTTCTTGCAAGTTCTCTAGTTGCATGGCATCAATCACACCTAAAAGGTATTCCTTCATTGTAAAGAATCTGTCTTTTGATGTCGTTTCCGGAAATTAGATTTAGATTCTCTCATAGATATGTTATAATGTTGAGGGAGACGAGGATGTGTGCAACCAATTTTCTTCAAGTAGTCTGAAAGGAGAGACCAACATCTAGAAACACCCCCTGTACATTTCCAATATCCCAGAAAGAGTCTAAATTCGAGAACTCCCATGGAATACTAGGAGGTGAAACTAGATAGGTTGGGTGTCCATTCTCTTGTATTTTGCATTAAAGAGAGGAGTCCATTTTTTGAGAAAGATAGGAATGGATCCAAATATCCAATGTTTTCCCATAATTTTGTCGGCATTCTCAATGTTGGGACATGAAAGAGCACAAGGAAGAAATATAAGCGCAAGCACATGTAAGAAAATAAAGCACGCAACAAGAAGGAAGAGGAAAATGAAGGAAATAAAGTGTAGTGTAGAGAAAGTTGTGATGAGGAGCAGTGTGACGGAGACAAAGAGGCTCTTTAGGCATGCATAAGTACAATGAACAAAAAGTGACATGTCAAGAAGATTGTGGCTGTTAAAGTCGGGGCATGCTGGAAAATGATGCACGCATGAAGGAATATTTGTAAGTTAGACTGATAGTGCCTTGTGTCAGTCAGTCTATCAGTTTGTAACCATTTTTTGTGGCTCATAACAACCTAAACTAAGTGAAATTCATGAAGACGACCCTATGTGGTCTTGCAGAAGTTATAAATAGGAGGAACCCATTTTGTATAAGGCTTAGAAAATAATTGAAGAAATCAGAGAGAAGTATGATAGTAGTGTTGTAGAATGTTGTTGAGTAATGGAACCCATTTGGCCAAAGGTTTGTCGAGGATTCATTATGCAGTTGAGTGCATAGATAGTAGAGTAGAAGAGTCGATCTAGGATGTGTGCAGATCAGTAGGAGTAGTATGAAGAAAAGCATAATAAAACAAAGAGTTCGATAGAAAGAAAGAGTCTGAGCTAAAAAGACATATCTCAATAGTCTGCAGTCAATTGCAGACTAAAAGGTGCATATATTTCTCATGCTAGATGAAGAGCACCTTTGTGGTTTTTCTCGGTTGGGTTTCCACGTTACATCTTATGTCGAATGAATGTGATTGTTGAATATTTGTGGGTTATTTTGTATTGTTTCTATTTATTGCTTAAGTGAATGTCGCAATATTGATAAAAGCAGTTGAATGAATGAATGACTAAAGCATCGCCGAAGCATAGTGTATTATTTCATGCTCATTTTTTGTTAAGTTTTAATATAGTCATGCCACTGTCATTTATTATTAAGGAATAACCTACCTCGCACAGTTGCATTGCTGTCACACACTAAGGTGGATAGAATGCGTAGTAACATTGACAGTATTTTATATTGGTTCAAGTTATTTTACTGATAAGTTGTTAAGGGAAGAAAGGTTGGGTTGCAGGTTGGTCGTGTCGCACTGTTGCACCACTGTCGGGTTAGGAAAAGACTCCAACGTTCCGACTCTGTTCAGCTCCTTGGTTTTGCGCCAGGGGATTGTAATCCCTTGGAAACTACAGAAACATGGTTTTGGAAGTTTACCATTAAGATATCTCGGGTGACACTGCACCTGTGTTGCAGGTGTTTCCAACTAAGCTTGCTCTATCGAGCCGATATCTTTTGGGTGTTTTGTTGGTGTTTTGTGGGTCTGTTGAACCTAGGTTGTGAGAGTGATGAAAATTAGCCAAAAAATGGTTTCGTTTTCATGACCCTTAATCATTTGACTCGAGGGAAATGTTGTGACATCCGATAAAGAATGAAATTGAGGATTGGATGGAGTCTAAGACATTAGCATTTGTGCAAGAGGAGAGTGCAAGATCGTGGTTGATCATAGAAAACTAGTTGGATCGATACTTGTACACATATATTCAGGAAATATTCTTTGAAGAGTTTCCTATTGTGTTGCATGAGTGGTTATCAAGATTGGGAACTCGACAAACAAAATTTTAGAGAAGAGAAGTAGTCAAGTGGAATGCTCAGTTGCTCTGCAAGGTAACAAGTGTAAGTAACCCCATCGCTAGAGCTATTGATTTTTGGGTCGATAGTATTTTGCAAGGGTATATTACTGAGTTTGCAGTTGAGACAATAACCTCGTATAGTGAGAAGGAATTTTTTTTCCAAGGACTCCAAAGGAGGTACTTGTTATCTACAAATACATGGATAAAGATGCTCGTCTATGAGAAGGGAATTTTGCAGTTCAAAAGTTGAGTCACATATTCAAAAGAAAGGATATGTTGTAAACGACCTGTAAAGAAAATGGGAAATGGTGAGCTGAGATGTTCCTAATAAGTACATAACCTAAACTAGAAGTTGTATTTCTAAGGAGTGGGAGGAGATTTCGGTCAGGAAAAAGAAGAAAGACAATAAGAGATAGATGGAATCCTAGTGTAATGTTCCCATTTCGATAGCACCATGAAGCAAACCGAACCACATGGATCCTAGTGACAAATTGAATTAAATAATTAATGAGGGGTTAAGATGAGGCAATTAATTAATTATGAGTGTGCATTTAAATTTATCCATAGTTGATACCCACTTGGAATAAAGAATTATGGATCATTTAATATTATTGGTGCAATTAATATTTTTATTTGTTATGCTGAATAAATGGAGAAATTGACCCACTAATTTGAATTAGTGGATAAGGTTGGAGGAACTACTTGGAGTAAAAGTCAAGTAAGCACTATAGTCCAAAAATGATGCCAAAAATGAGAAAGAGGAATACTTCAGGAAAATAAACATAAATCCAAAAAGCAGGATAAAATAAGAAAAGTAGGAAAGTATGAAAAGCAGGAAAGTTTAGAAAAGAAGGAAAGTTAGAAAAGAGGAAAAAGAGGGAAAGCCAAAGCAAAGCAAAGCAAGGAAAGTATGTCCACTCATGGGTGACCTATTCTCACAGGTTATCAAGCCAAGTAACTTTCTCAATAGGTTAACATTGTTGGAGAAACCCACGAACAAAGCCTCATTGATAGGGGTTCTCACTCTGTCGACGCCCAACCAGGGCGATCTCCCTGAGCACTGGACCAGATAGGTTTTACCATGCCCAGCAACATCTGCAGAGCAGAAAAAGTCTCACCTGAGATGTTCAAGGGAGAGCTATCAGAACTGATTTTACGGTAGTGAGGATGGAGAATATGGGGATCCGATGGGGGGAAAACATAACTATTGAATTCAGAACTATGCAGTTGACATTAACTCATTTCCACCACTACAGAGTGCATCATGCATTTGTCACATTATCACGAGTGAAACATAATCATTTATAAAAGATTTCAAGTCATAATGAAACAAAAATGTAACATATTTAAAACAGATTGCATCAACATCAATATAGCGGAAAAGGAATAGATCATGGTGACATTATAACAGATCACAACATCATGACAATACAGATTGCAACATCATAACAGATTAGATCGTTGCAGGAATAAAAGATAATATCTGTGCAACAACTATCATATCATATTAATCTCATGCAAAGGATCCAAAATACACAATTCTTCTCCAAAACAGGAAGCTGAATACATCAGGAAAAACCTAGATAAATTGCAGATACAACAGGAAATTCTCCAAAACCATAGACTGATTGCACTAGACCTCATGCGACAATCATGCTCCAGATAATGCCAACTCTCAGATCATGCTCATCTACTATATCGATTCAATTGCAAAACTAGTTCTATAAATAGGCTCGTGCCTTTACATTAAAGCTCCACTTCTAACTAACTTATAACCGCTAATGACCTATTGTGACAAAACTTGGTTAAATAATATATAAAATATTCAAAAGGATTATTCGTCTGCCCATCACACTAATCTAGCCTTGCGTGGTACTGCATGAGCTTGTGCAGCTTTCGTGATGTTGCACAACTCACTTACCAAAATCCCTGCCAACAGGCCCCCAACATAGTCTTGTGGTTCGTCCCTAATCCACGTTAAGTTGATAGGGTATATGCTGATGTCCACGCCTTGAAATATTCGAATTGCTGCACGATCTCACGAACCTGAAGCTTGACTTTTTTGGCAATACTCTGACAATTAGTGAAATATTTCTACACCGGGTGCTCTTCTTTGACCTTGCTGTCGACCATCTGCCGATTCTCTTGTACTGCCTACAGCATGGTGACTGCTTTAATAGCCAACTGTCCACCAATTTGTTAAAAATTCTCGAGTTGAGAGCAGTGCTTTTGTTGGCATTCCTATGCATGGGAGGCTTGTTGCTGAAGATCCTTCAATTCCTTGGCCCTAGTGATCTACACCATTAGCGGCATCACCCTCAGTGACATATTCAAGGTCGTTAGTTGACCTTTGTATTCTTGTACCTGTGCTGTCAACTGATCAAGCTGCTCATCTTGGACAATGCTCTACCAAAATTGTGTTGTCGCCTCCATAATGGTCTTGGCCTATTGCTCCATGTATTCGAACTGAGTTATGATTTATTCAATGGAATCCTTCCTTTCTGTAACCTGCTTCGGTAGCATCGTAGGGTGTACCAGGGAATTGAGCATCAGGTTGGTATCTTGGATCTTGATAATGGTTTGCCCCAATCCCTTTTCCTTATCGAATGGGGTGAGCTTGGCCGTGCTCTAAAAAATGTGCTGGCATGCCTAAGAAATAGCTTGCTTGACTTCATTGCATCTAACACACATCTATGCTTGTTCAACAATCAGGCAGTCCTGCCCCTTGTTTAGCTTAGTAATCTCCTTGGCAGCCTTGCGCTGCATCTCAGCTTGTGTCACCTTCAAGGCATCTATCTACTGCACTTTTTCAAGAGTGGTCAGCTGAATGGTTCAACTTAGTGAGTCAGGTGGTGGATCCTCCTGACTCACTAAGTTGAACCATTCAGCTGACCACTCTTGAACAATATCATCCAATTCTTCCATCCTAACTTTGTAAGCCAAAGGTATCCACTACTGGTTGAGGTCCTGCCGTGCCTGAATGTAGATAGAGTGGGGCCCAATGGAAAATAGAATTATTCGCTGATACTTGGTCATGGCATAAGGAGATACATAGGGAATGGTGATAGATATGGCTTTCAGTGCCTCCCAGTAAACCCAAAAATGAATGGAGAAGTCTTCCTATCGACTGGACTCTTCAACCCACCACAAGTTCTTATACCATGCACCGCGATGCACCTTCACTGCATCAACCGCCATTGGTTGGTAGTATTCATCTTCCATCCAGGCTATATGAAAATGGCCACCTAGCCTAAGCAGCAAGAGCATTTTCTACCAACTGGTTCAACAAAAACAAAGACCAATTCATCTGCACTCGCTCAGCACACTTTTGGGCACATGCGACAACACCTGAGTTACATTGGATTGTTTGATTTCCTTGAACAACCTTACTCACCAGAATCGTTGCACCGATGCACATCGCTTGTGAGTTAATGCTATCGATGCGATAAGCATGACCATCACACTGTAAGACAAAGTGCTCCTTCAACTACTTGGTAATATTTTTTCCAGTATCCCTCCCACAGATATACTGAGCCGCATCTTCCCCAGCCTTTGGCAAGCCTGTGATGCTCATGATTAAATATACTATAATAGGGATGGGCATATTCAACCAAAGCATCCCCCCATGAAAAAAATCCAATAGTTTCTTAACACACGCATGGGATTCATTCAGTCGCCCAAAATGAGGCATATGGATGAGCCCCAACAATTCAGATTGGTCGAACCCACTCGCCCAAGGTTTAGGAATCTGTTGAATGGGGGCACTAGGCACCATTGGGACTGACTCATAGGGCTCATCCCAAACATATTTGAGTAACAGTAAGTCATGGTATTCGAATTTCAACTTGATCAAAGCAGGGATGATGTCAACCGAGCATGTCATCCCTTCCAGCAGCAGTGGCAATTTTGGTGGATACTTATGAATTTTCGAGGGATTCCTCAGCTTCACTCCTAGATGTGTAGGAGCGACATGCCCAAAAATATCATGAACAGAGATTCCCCTATGCATCGTAGACTCAACAACTCCCAAGCTCGACTGTACAGTTCCTTATCCTTGCACTCTCGTCGACGCGTGGGTTCGCCTCTTTTGCGGTGGTGTGGAACTGAGCTTCTGATCCTGCTACTTCCTCTTAGGGATAGATAATGAGCCAAACGACATGCTCATGAATTCTTCTTTGATAGCCATGCTCTGAATAGGGGACTCTAGCTCATTTGAAATCTCAATGGCATTGAGGTAGCTCAGCATGCCTCACGCCCCAAACCTTAAAATGCACTCGACAACTCTAACATTCAATGCTGCAATTCACTCAAAAGATCACAATACACTGCATAATTCTCCCTTTGCTCAAAACTCTGCTTGCTCAACTGAATAATGATGTCCTCCCACATCCCGCGTGCTTTTTATAGCCACCTCCAATTCAAACTCATCATTGGAAAATCTACGATCACCATTATGACTAAATCTGGTAGTAATGATGCCAAATTCGTCGATAATCCTACTCCTCTAACGGTTGGATCAGCCATTAATATGCGTCGCTTCAACAAGTGCCACTAGCCAACTATTTTAACTACCTGCATTTACTACATGATTTGACCAACCCACAGCCCTGCAGCTATCACAAGTGGTCAAACATTCATCACTACAAAAATCTAATCTTGCGTAACCTCTTCCCCTGGGCTCTCCTTGCTTCTCTGAAACAAAATCAATTTTTTTTTCACAGCGCCTCAAGCAGTGTGCAGCTCAAGCCCCATCCTACAGGGCTTCAAGTGACTCCCATTGACAAGCATCAGCAATACCCTGCCATCTAATTGCTGTAACTGAACTGTACCACTAGAAGTAATGGAATGAAAAAGATACAGACCTAACCAGTGCATTTGTAACTTACCTAGGTTCCTTTTGAACTTATTGCCGTATAACAGCACCAAATATCCTTCTGCAAATATTTTTTATTAATGTGGTGATCATGCCATGCCTTCTGTCAATCCTTCGCAACCTACTGGTGGAATCTAGCAATAAAGCAGTCTTCTTCAAGTTGGATCAACTGCACAATACGCTCTTCTAATGCTTCTGCATCATCCATGCCTGTCGCCGCGGCGATGCGCAAACTAGGAACAATGTACTCCATAGGCATGACTTCCTCTTGCCCATAGACCAGCTTAAATGGTGTTTGGCTTGTTATCTGTTTGCAATTACTATGATAGGCCCATAGCACTACGGGAAATTTTAGGTCCCAGTCATCACGGTTAGCATTACATACCTTAGTCAGAGTTGTTTCCAAAATTTTGTTGAATGCTTCAACAGTCCCATTCGCCTGCAGATTGTATGGTGTACTCCTGTTATGTTGCACCTGCAACTCCTCAGTTAGCGCTTTTATATTTTGGTTGACAAAGTGACTTCCCTAATCAATCATTAAGATCCTAGGACACCCAAACTATGTCACAATGTTTTCAAAGATGAATCTCGTTGCTGTCGCAACGGTACAATCAATAACTGGTACAGCTTCCGCCCACCTATTCAGATAGTCAATTGTAGTAATGATGTATCATGCACTATTTCACTTCCCTAGTGGATTAATAGGACCCACAAAATCCACAACGCATTTATCAAATGGTTGCAGAGTCACCTGTACTGGTACCAGTGGCATCTCATCCTGCCGTGATGGTTTAACGACACGCTAGCAGACGTCATAACTCCTCGCATATTTTGTAGCATCATTATGCAATGTAGGCCACCATAGTCCAGCGTGCAACACCTTCTGCGTAGTATCCCATCCTCCATAGTGGCCTCCCGCAATTCTTGCATGTGCTTCTTCTAGAATGGGACCCTACTCATGTGGTAGAATACACCGTTGCAAGATTTCATTTGGTCCAAGCTTATATAACTGCCCAACAATTAGTTGAAAATGAGAAGCCTTCATGACCAACTTCTTCTTTTGGCTAGTCGACATGTCCTCTGGGGTGACACCAGTGGAAAAAAACTGAATAATTGGTGCATAGCAACCATCTGTCATGTCAACATGGAACAATTGTGCATCTACCAATACGTCATCAATATTGGTCGATTCTTCACTATTCTCAACGTGAGACAGATGATCTGGACCAGCATTCAACCATCCTAGATTCACAACTATTTCAAAATCAAACTCCTAGAAGAGTAACAGCCATCGGGATATATTCCCCCTTAACATAGGATTATTGACCAGGTGTTGCAAAGCAGAATGACCGATGAATATATTGAAATGTCTGCCCAACAAATAGTGTCGGAATTTTTGCAAGTCATAAACCATCGCCAAGCCTTCCCTTTCCTTCATTGTATATTTTTGTTCAGCAAATGACAGCTTTCTACTGGCATATGTGATGGGGTGATCCAGGTCGCCCTCACCTGGTTGTGCAAGAACAACCCCCATCGCAATGGAAGAAGCGTCGATGTGCACATGGAACTCCTTATTCCAATCAGGAAAAAATAGTATGGGTGCAGAGGTCATCTTGGCCTTCAATGTGTCAAAAATTCCTTGACACTCCTCAGTCCATTCATATGCTGCATCGTTTTTCAGTAGTTTCTCCATGGGAGTAGTAACCGCAGCGTATCCTTTGATAAACTTGCGATAGTATCCCATATTCCCTAATGTTGCTTGAATCATCTTCACATTTGTTGACAGTGGTAAAATGAGGATTAACATGATCTTCATTGGATCAACCAACAGACCTTCCTTGCGCACTATGTGCCCAAGCAGTATTCCAAATGGTGCATAGAAAATACACTTCTTAGAGTTTGACGTGATTTGATGATGTTAACACTTTTCTAGCATCAATCACAAGTTGTCGAGATGGTCCCTAATTAGTCCATAGACACTCCAATAATCCATATACACCTACAAGAACTTTTGAATAAAGTCTTTAAATACAATGACAACTACCTGAGAAAATACAGCTGGTACATTCTTTAGCCCAAAATGCATGACTGTATACTGAAAATAGCCCCATTCAGTGAGAAACGTGGTCTTATGGTGATCCTCCTTTGCAATCTGGATATGGTGGTATTCCTAAAAGCCATATGTGAAAGAATACATCTCCTGGCTGTCTACACCTTCAAGAACTTCATCTGTAAAGGGGGTCGGGAATGGGTCATACATGCATGCATCATTCAAATTCCTTAGGTCAAGGAAAATGCATATTTCTCCTGTCTTTTTATTCTGGACCACCATGAGAATTATCCACTCAGATTCTTCTACAGGCTCGATGATCCCAACATTGAGCATCCGGTCTATCTCGGCCTTCACGTGGTCCTTGTATCATGGGTTCAGTCGATATGGCCTCTGTCACACAGGTTTGGCATCTGGTTTCAACAGGATTTTCATTTCCCCTAGGTCTCCTAAAATCTCCTTCATCTCTGAAAACTGTGCCAAAAAAAGGTCCTAGAATTCATGTAGCAGGTCCGTGATTTTGGCCATGGTTTCCTCATCCCAGTAGTCCCTAACATTGGAAAATTTTGTGTTCTCTATCGACATAATGTTGACTTTCTGGATCCTCAGCGGCTGACTCTTCGATTCCGTCGGTATGTCTAGGGATGTGACATCGTGACTTCCTTCTGACTCTAGAATATTAACATTCTACAACTCATCGTCATCTTTAGGTTCCCCAGAAAGGTTTTAGCATGTCATAATGGATTGGATAGAGAAGTGCACATGTGGATCAACCAGGTATGCGAGAGGGATGACCTTTAGTACTATGTTGCAAATGATTTGTAAAGCATTACATACTTCTGGGTTGGCGTCATGGAAACTAAACATCTACGTAAAGAAAATAGACTACTCCTCCCAAGTGGTGATAGTTCTGCACAACTCTGCCGCTACATACCAGGATCTCGGCATCTCTTCCAGAGTGTGAAGAAAATCATGGATCCATTCATCTCTAAGTCGCAACACCCATAAAGTATGACAATCGATCAAATGACTAATGGGATCATTTTGTCCATCATATCTCCCAGCATGATAGATCTCTGAATCGTCGAAGCACACCATCATCAATCTGCAACACTATTCCCAGTCACAGATGATCTGTTTATGTGTCTCCCACCATCGACCCAGAGTAGCCTTCAGTGTTACATCGAGGGCCAGTATTCTTTGTGGTTAAAAATATTTCTCTTCGAATTCTTGAAAGAATTCTGATAGTCTTGATAGTCCTTCATAAATGGGTAACTCGATAGGATTAGTTGCAACACGCCAGAGAGGCTGTGTAATCAACCCACATTTCTTGAATTTTACTTCATACAACCTATTGTGCCAGTTTTCTAGAGCATCATCAAAGTCAGAGGACGCAGAACTTGTGCTGCACCATCCAAGTTTACCATCGATGATAGGATGGATATAGTCTTCAGATATTTTATAAGCATGATCCCAACTTCTACCGACTTCATCCTTCACAGGTTCAATATATTGATGTCCCTCCTGAGGGTCCATAAGGGAAATGACCCTAACATCGTGGTTTCAAATGTCATAACTCATTTTTTGAAGTTGAAAACCGCCATGCTATCATTAGCCCATCCAATCCCTAGTAGTATGGGATAGGAACCACCATCTTCGACTACTTCTATCACATCAAAGTCAGCATGCATTTTCATACCTTCAATGTCGACAACCAAGTTTGAAACATGACCAATGGGTTGAAACTTTTTCTAATTTTCTAGTTGCAACTGCATCGATGACCATCCGAATGTTGGCTTTCCCATCAATTGCTAGGTTTGCTTGGTCATAATGTTTACATCTGATCCAAAATCCAGAATGACCGAGTCAACCTCATAATCTCTAATATGGATATTCATCCTCATCTCCTTTCCTGTCTTGCTCTTTTGCAAAGAATTCATTGCAGAATCCTTTGCTGCCTTATCCAGGTGGTGCAATAATGTCTCAAGCTCGACAAGGGCATAAGGGTCCCTTTCCAATGATAGACAACTCTCAAATAACTGCTGCAAGGTACCATGCTATCACGATGGTCTTTCCTCTACAGAAGGATTAAAAGAAAATGGCATATCAATAATTAGTAACTTACCCAGATTTGTCCTAATTGCATGCTTTTCCCCAAAGAAGGTGTCTTTCTATGTCGCAATTTCAAATGACACCTTTCTCTTTCCAACGAGGAGAACTTGCTACCGTGGTTCATTGTCTCGAGTTGTCGCACCAATGTGAGTGACTATCCCAACGTCGAAATCCTTCATTCATGGTTCGGTCTAAATTGTTGCAACTGTTGGTCCTTGATTCAGGTTCAATAGAGGGTTCTGGTTCAATGGCTGATTCATCAACTAGTTCTGGGTCTTAGGCGGGTTCTGAGTCTGAGTCTGGGGTGGGATCTGGTTCTACATTATCGGTTGGTTCTGTACTTGGAACATAGGCTGATTCTGGTTTTGCACATTCTGCAACTGAGGAATGTTATCGGCCTGCCATTTTGCAATCAACTGAGGGACATTTTCAACATTATGATTGTTGACTGCATCGTATGCACACTGTGCATGAGGTAACTCCCTTTGATAGTGCTCGAATACTCCATAGGTATAACATTGGATTGATTTGTGAACTCCTCCTCCTCCTCGACCGAAGCCTCCTCCTCGGCCTCTGAATCTGCCACGAAATCCTTCTTGGACTACTCCTTACTAAAATTTTGGTTGATCCATCTACTACTGTGGTGGGTTTGGTTGCTGTTGTACATACTGTGCATATTGAACATATTGTGGTTGAGAGTGAATGAGTGGCACCTAATTATATTGTGGTCGCGGCACATATTGCGGTTGTGCTACAATTTGTGGCTGAGGTGCAAACTGTGGCTTCGCTCTAAACTGTTGTTGCGGTTGCACATGGATAAACTGCATCTAGGGTGGTGGTGTATACTGCACCTATGCTGCTGGTTGTACAACTTGTGGCTACGCTTTTATTTCACGGGGGTCCTCACCTTTCAAAAAATATGAATCATACGTCCTTCCCTGGAGCAAATCATAAGCTCGAGATTTTTTATCATCATCCCCTACTGACTGACAAAATGTATAGTATAGATTTTCTGCCTTGGTAACTATCTTCTACACATAATCATAGTTCTCATGTTGATTCCCATAGACCTGACATATGCGACACCATGGTATACCAGCATAACTCAACGGGTTCGAGGCTCTCGACAGCAAATAATTTTGGAATGTTGGACATGTGTCCTTGGTACATCTGTCTGCATGGCAGCGGGTGCACCAAAGATCATCATGATATTCCTTAGTGTTTTTGATATCTTGCAGTTGGACTATCAGATTGGCCAACTGTGTTTGAATCTGGTTCATTCTGACCACAGTTTCTCCTACCATATATGCTTCCAATTTCATCGCAGTTTCTAGAGCTTCACTCTCTATCACAATATTTTGCTACATTAATGGTTGTCTGATATGTGAGACAAGCATGGCGATGAACCAATCCTTGTGCTGGACATCGCTCATCTGAAAATTGAACTAATCCATCAATGTATTAAACCATTGATCAAAATCCCAAATTGTCTCATTAGGGAACTGTTTGATCTCTTTTAATACAGTAATGTACTAAGCCTCAGAATTCGGCTTCTTGAATTCTGCAAATAACCCCGTTTGGATTTCATCCAATGTTTTCACATTACCTCCCTAAGGAATCTGCATGAATCTCATGAACCATTCCATTGCACAGCCTCTAAGAGTAGTTACCAATTGGATTTTCTTGACATCATCATCTATGGTCTGTCGGGAGGTCCAGATAGCTTCACACAAGAACTAGTATTCCTCTTGGTCGTTAGTGTCATTTACATGAAATATTGGTAGCTTCATTTCGTCGCCCGCCATTCTGGGCCTTCTTCCTCGTCCTGGTGGTTTATTGCTAGACTGTTGTGGACACGTCAGGAAATTCGACACAGAATTCATATTTCTTCCTTCTGGTGGAGTAGTGCACAGAGGTGTGGGCACGTTATTGCTGGGGTTTGATCCTATCATCCTTTAGAGTGTAACATGGGACTAGTCATCCTCATCATCAAAAAAAGGTCGCTTCATCTTGTGTGTTTTTTCCTCACGGAATTGCACTTCGAACGTAGCATGACCTTCCCCTGTCCTCTTCCTCTACTCTCGAAACCTTGCTCTTCCCCTTGTACAACCACTTGTTTCCTCAGCGACCTTCACATTCTCACCAAGACTCATGCCCATATACCCCTTACCTTTCCATGCATCTCCCCCCTTTCGTCGCAGTGCCTACATCCTCCACACACCATAGGTCCACTGCTCTTGGTCCATCTTCAGAATACCTTTTTCATAGACTAGCTTCTTAATTGACAGTTGCACCGACAGCAAGAACCTTTCTCATGGTCCACTAAAGAAATCCCTTTATGCTTCGCTAAATGACTTATTGGTGTCAACTACAAACTCAGTAATGTAGCCTTCTAGGATATTGTCCAACCACACTTCAATAGCCTGCGACACCTTATTGTCTATTTCTTGTAATTCCTGGATCAGCTCCAGGGTCCAGGATGTCGACTCTCCTCCTTGGAAGTTTGTTTTCTTAGAAGTGAAATTTACCAGCCACTCACGCAAGAGGACATGAAACTCACAAAATAACCATTCGTGAGGACTATCGTGGATATGTCTATCCAACCAATGGCCTGTCGACAGCTTCAAATTCTGATTTCCAGCTTCAACAAATTTTCACAACTTTAGATCAAACCACCCCTCGATCTCTGGTCGAGTCGGATGCCAAAAAATATCCTCCTTTTAATTGCAACTCGGTCCCAGAAACGGAACCATTTGTTGGCGAAACCCACCAACAAAGTCTCGTCGACAGGGATTCTCACTCTATCGATGCCCAACCAATGCGATCTCCTTGAGCACCGACCCAAATAGGTTTTACCTTGCCCAGCAACATCCATAGAGCAGATGAAGTCTCACCCGAGATGTTCAAGGGAGAGCTGTCGAAACCGCATTTCCAATAGTGAGGATCGAGGATATGGGGATCTGACAGGGGGGCAACATAACTATTGAATTTATAACTATGCAGTCGACATTAACTCATTTCCACCACTACATAGTGCATCATGCATTTTTCATAGTATCGTGAGTGCAGCAGCATCATTTATAAAACATTTCAACTCATAATGCAACAGAAATGTAACAGATTTAAAACAGATTGCATCAACATCAATATAGTGGAAAATGAATAGACCATGGTGACATTATAATAGATCACAACATCATGATCAAACAGATTGCAACATGTTAATAGATTAGATCGCAACATTAATAAAAGATAAGATCTATGCAACAACTGTCATATCATATTAATCTTACGCAAAGGATCCAAAATACACAATTCTTTTCCAAAACAGGAAGCTAAATACATCAGGAAAAACCTATATAGATCGCAGATACCTCCAAAACCATATACTGATTTCACTAGACCTCTTGCAACAATCATTCTCCAGATAATCCCAATTCTCGTATCATCCTCATCTACTATATTGATTCAATTGCAAAACTAGTTCTATAAATGGGCTTGCACCTTTACATTGAAGGTCCAATTCTAACTAACTTATAACCACTAATGACCTATTGTGAAAAATCTTGGTCAAAAGTATATAAAATATTCAAAATGATTATTCTTCCTCCCATTGCGCTGATCTGGCCTTCCGTGATACCACGTGACCGTGCACAACTTCTGCAACACTGCACAACTCACTTAGCAAAACCCCTGCCAACAAATATTAATTCTATCAAAGAATTATTCCAACTCCTTTTCACATCTTTTGGCAGTTTGTTTTTCGTGTATGTTGAGCTATGCTTATGTGAGCATTCCTTCTGAGTGATGTGCCACAAACTCTTGGGAGATGAGCCCCAACCTTGCCCTCCCCTCTCCTTCCATCCTATTCTCTTCTATTGTAGGTATGGAGCACTATATTGCAGCCATTGAAGTATTCTTAGAGATATTTTCAGCCTCCATCACGTTTGGGTCAAGCTCCAGTGAAGCCCATGCTTCACCTATGCTCTCAGCCCTTTTGCTGGTCATGTTCTGGGCCTCCTTCCCACCTTTTTGGAGTCTCCTTTGTAATGGTCAGTATATTATATAATTTATGATTTTTATTAGCATATAAATCTATAATTTATCTTTATCAGGTCGAAATATCTCTCTCCATAAATATTTTGTCTTCAGTTTCACCAAAAAAACTTGTTTTATCACTGTATGAGGGGGAATTGATGAATCTGAGTGTAATAAGAAATAAAAAAGGTTGTGGGAATGATCGGAGAGAGTTTATATGTTCATTGAAGTGTTATTCATCTCTATTATACTTCATATGTAGTTCATAAATCAATCTTCCATAAATTAACTGCTTTATTTTATACCCTAGCTAGATTGCTAGTTTTAAATGACTAGTCTTGCAGTTTTTTTATGTAAACTGAGTTCTGTCCACTCCAATTGAGCCCTATAAGTTCCTATGGATCACTGACAAACCCAAATTCCCATACATAAATCCAGAACCTTTTCTTCATTGGGTTTATGCTGCCTTTTTGGATCCTCCACTGCGTCAGGTTTCACTAGGCCAAATTTGCCAAAAAAAACCCAAGCTCTTCCAAAACTCCTCAAAAGTTTCCAGAACTGCTACAAACTGTCCAGTTTTTTTATGTTGTATTAATTCTTGAAAAATCCTCTTCCAGTTTCCAAAATCCCATGGTTGAAAAAGGATGAACTACTCTTCCTAGTTTCACAGTTTGCCTGCCCAAAAGCATGGAAGTAGGTTTACGCATAGAGGATTCTGAAAATTAAATAGAACCAGATCTAAATGTGTTAGGGAAGAGGAAATTATATGTCTTAAATATCTTTTGTTTCTTTCCCTTGCTCACTCTTCTTGTATGCAAAATTTACCAGCAAAACCACTGATTTGCCGAGTCTGAAGAGGCTCTCGGTGGTTTAATTCAAAAATCAGAAATTTTAATTTAAATTAAAGAATTAGATAGTGTTCAAGTCTGGATACTAGACTTGGGAAATCACAATGGTATCAGAGCACTTTCCTCCACTCCTATGGAAATAAGTCTCTCTATTGACTAATTTTGCAAATTACCAATTCAAGTTGCAACCATGAGGGTTGTGCTGGTAGTTGAAGATGATGACTTTGATTAGTTTGTTGAAGAAAAAGAGGTGATCTATGCTAATTATGGGTTGCAAATATCAAGAGAGAAGGATGGTTACTTTTATGACCATATGGATTATGAATAAAGCAATGTTGAACTACCCATGGATAATCCTAAGGAGGATTTAACAAAGATGATAGATGCAGCTGAAAACTTGCCCCACCACTACAAAGAGTATCTTTCCTTGGGGGAAGTGATTTTTAAATCCATTCCTTTCAACAATTATTTTTATTGAAGATTTGGATTTGAGCCTAAGACTGTAGATTATTACTCTTTCAAGAGTGGAAAATCATTCATAGAGTAACTAAGTTGTTCCACTTCTCAAAGTAAAGGGGAAGAAAAGATGACCAAAAGTGAATATTCATTAGAGCCATCTACACATGGTTTCTTTGAGAAATTATTTGGGTTTTACCCAAAGAGAGATCAAACTATTCGCAGAATCCATGAGGATTATGAGCCACCAAATATTTCTCCAAAAGGAGATGAAGAAGATCCATGCACAACTAAATATCCAAGAGTCCAACATCTAGTTGTTGGTAACGTGAAAGGTGAAATAACTCCAAATTTATTTGTGGTTGATTTCAAGATAAGTGTAGAAGAGATGGGAAATATTCATGATGGTGAGACATATTTTATATCTGATCCAAAAGAGAAAAAAAATTCATATTTACAGTCACCCCTTGAGCCTCACAAGGACGCATAAATTGAGCACATCTCAGTAGGGTGTGAAGCAGAGAAATGGGTGGGTGGACAAGCCATCATAATCCCACCACATAAGGAGGAGAACGTGACACATGGTGAGTTAGTAAATTATTATTTTTATGTGTCATTGTGTAAATCTGATATGGAATCCACTTCCAGTGAAAATTTTAGAATGGTTGAGCTCCCTAGTGATGAGGTTCAGAATTCTGGTGTACAAAATGAATGCAGTATGAAGGATGAAACTTTGAGAGAATATCTTTATGGTGCACCAAGGATGAATGAGCACTTATGTTTCAGCCCAAATTATGTTCTTGAGGTCTTAAAAGATGAATATATTGCAGCAGCAACATATGGATCTGATTTCAAAACCTCGAGTGTGCAGCATGAAATTGATCTGGTGATGGAAAATGAAGAGGATGAACATCTACAAGAACCTCATCTTCTTGCAGGGTCATTGAAGATGGATGAACAGAAGATACAAGAGGCCTTGTAAATTCTCCATGAAACTCATGATTCAGTGTCAATGATGTGTTGGGAAGCTGCTTGAATGGAAGACCAATATTCCTTTGAATCCATGGAGAATATCCAGAAAGCAATGTCCACAATTAAAGGTAATTTCTCACAATTGCTTTCAGATAAAAATGACATGTTTGATCTTGTTGAGTTATTGTGGGAAGAATCACTGCATGATGAAGAAATTATTTGCATATATGAAGAAGAGAACTACAAGCTCAGAGGTAATTTGTTGGCCTCCCAAGATTCTTTGAGATACACTCAAATTTCCCTCTTAGAATCGCAAATGAAGATAGAACAATTCCAGCAAGAGTGGAAAGAATTGACTGAATCCTCAATCTTTCTTGAGAGTCATCCCTTTTGGGTAAATGGCATGAAAAAATCCATGGAGGAACCTCATGAGTGGGTAGACCATGATGAGCATTCTATTCGATATACGCTTGAAGAGTGTGCAGAATAGTTTGATGAGAACCAAGCACTTTATTTCTTTCCAAGGAAACTTGAGTTGTTCCTTGAAGAAAGCCACTTTCCCATGGAAGAGTGGGATGAGAGAACCCAATTTGCGTAAGCCAATAGTGAAAATTTCTCAGCCATAAGTCTGATTACTAAAGTTTTCATACATGCAAAGAAGGTTAACAGTTCTTTCCCACATGCCCTAGATTCAGCAACACCAATGGGGAATGAACAATGGGTGAAGAATTTTTTTGGTTTGTGTCACATGTACAACAGGGGGATCATGATTTGTCCCCATGGGAGATATATCATATTGCAGAAGATATGGATGATTATATATCATATAAATCAGCAATCAATATCTCCGATTCATCCATTGGATGGTTGGATAGAGGAATCACTAAAGAGGAGAATATGGAAGGTAAAATTTTTATGTCTTGTTGCAAGAAAATTGTTTTTAATATTGCTGATTTTTCTGTAATTTACCAGCAGCAGAAAAGGAATGTGTGTGCAGCCACTTTTGACAAGAAAGCATCCGATCTACACTTACCTTCAATGTGTGGGTTAATTGATGGAGTTTTGCACCCTTGGATCAATGGTAGAGAGTTGAGCCATTAGATGAAGAGGGGAGCACCTGTTGAATTCCATAGAGACCATGATACCTCGTTATTTGAAGGAAACATTAACATGACTGATTTTGATACAAATTACTCTCTTTTGGAGCAGCATTTTAGGACATGGGATCCTTAGCCTTGTCACTTGAGTTTCATCGGTAACACACTTGTTCCTTGTGTGCATTGGTCACATGAGAAATTTTCAGTTGGAATGGAAAGACTGTGGGAATTGCGGCCTCACTTTTTGGAGGAATATTTGGGGATGTATAGTATTTCTTTGATTCATCCCTACATTGGAGAGTTGCATATCTTGATTGAGGGGCCCTCAAAGCTTTAGGTTTTCATTGGAAAGGACGATTTTCCAATATGGTGGTATAATGTTTTCATCTTTCCCAACATTTCATATGATGCTGATTTTTTCTTGTTACTAATGTTTGGGGAGACGCAGCATGAACAGTGGGATCCATACACTCTTTTTCTTAACAGATTTTGTTGGATGGTATTCCAATCCATAGGGGTGCAATAGAAGCAATGGGATCCTGGCATTGTTTGTCCTTGGAGAAGTTGTTTGCATGTTGGCATGATAGAGAAAAATAACCCTCTTTTGCACCAATTCATCTATGTTGCACTTGGTTTCAGTTTCCCACATAGGGAACACCTCCTTGGATGGAATTATAGTTTACATAGTAGTGGTATACTTGAATTTCTAATATTCTTATGGGATCTTGGCACACTTTCCAGTTGCTTCACTTGGATAGAAGTAGGCATGTTTAGTTACAGATGTAGTGAATATTTTCTTGGAGAGAGCATTATGATCAGAGTAGTGCAGAAAACACATGATGGACCTCTTGGGATACTTTGCTTAAGGACACGCAATCTTAGGAAGGGAGGACGGCCATTTTCCCATTTTGACAGCACCATGAAGCAAACTGAACCCCATGGATCCTAGTGACATATTGAATTAAATAATTAATGAGTGGTTAAGATGAGGCAATTAATTAATTAGGAGTGTGCATTTAAATTTATCCATAGTTCCTACCGACTTGGAATAAAGAATTGTGGAGCATTTAATATTATTGGTGCAATTAATATTTTTATTTGTTATGTTGAATAATTGGAGAAATTGGGCCACCAATTTGAATTATTGGATTAGGTTGGAGGAGTTACTTGGAGTAAAAGTCAAGTAAGCACTAGAGTCCAAAAATGATGCCAAAAATGAGAAAAGAGGAATATTTCACGAAAGCAGTATAAATCCAGAAAGTAGGATAAAACATGAAAAGAAGGAAAGTATGAAAAGTAGGAAAGTTCAGAAAAGAAGGAAAGTCAAAAAAGGGGAAAAATAAGGAAAGCCAAAGCAAAGCAAAGCAAGGAAAGTATGTACACTCATGGGTGAACTATTCTCATAGGTTACTAGGCCAAGTAACTTGCTCATCAGGTCAACATTAATTCTATAAAATAAGTATTCCAACTCCTTTTGACATATTTTTGGAGTTTGGTTGTTGTGTTTGTTGAGCTATGCTTATGTGAGCATTCCTTCTGAGTGATGTGCCTCAGACTATTGGGAGATGAGCCCGAACCTTCCCTTCCCCTTTCCTTCCATACTATTATATTCTATTGCAGGTATGGAGAAATATATTGAAACCATTGAATTATTCTTAGAGATATTTTCAGCCTCCATCATGTTCAGGTTGAGCTCCAGTGAATCCCATGCTTCACCTATGCTCTCAGCCCTTTTGTTGGTCATGTTCTGGGCCCCGTTCCCACCCTTTTGGGGTCTCCTTTGTAATGGTCAGTATATTATATGATTTATGATGTGTAGAAGCATATAAATATTTAATTTATATTTATCAGTTCGAAATGTCTCTGTTCATAAAAATTATATCTTCAGTTTCACCAAAAACGCTTATTTTATCATTGTATAGGGGAAAATTGATGAATCTGAGTGCAATAAGAAATACACAAGGTTGTGGGAATGATTGGAGAGAATTTATATGTTCATTGAAGTTTTATTCATCTCTTTTATACTTCATATGTATTTCATAAATCAATTTTCCATGAATTAACTGCTTTATTTTATACCCTAGCTAGATTGCTAGTTTTAAATCACTAGTCTTGCAGTTTTTGATGTAAAATGAGTTATGTCCACTCAAATAAATCCTTGTAAGTTCCCATGGATCATTGAAAGACCCAAATTACCATAAATAATTCCATAAACGTTTTTCATTGGGTCCGTACTTCCTTTTGGGATCCTCCATTGCATAGGGTTTCACTAGGCCAAATTTTCCAAAAAACCCCAAGTTCTTCCAAAAATAATCAGAACTTTCCAGAACTGCTAAAAACTATCCAATTTTTTTTTTTATGTTGTATGAATTCTTGAACAACCATATTTAATTTTCCAAAATACCCTGGTTGAGAAAGGCTGAACTACTCTTCCTAGTTTCACGGTTTGGCTGCCTAGAAGCGTGGACGTAGGTTTCCTCATAGAGGATTATGAAACCTAAATGGAACCAGATATAAATGTGTTAGGGAAAAGGAAATTGTATGTCTAAAATATCTTTGGTTTCTTCCCCCTGCTCACTCCTCTTGTCTGTAAAATTTCCCAGCAAAACCCCTGATTTTCCCAGTTTGAAGAGACTTTGAGTGGTTTAATTCAAAAATCAGAAATTTTAATTCAAACTATAGAATTAGATAATGTATACCAGAATTGTGACATTACACCTAGTCTGTTCGATGAAACAAAATACGATTTTGAGTCACTTCTAAATGAAGGGTCTTGCGACGAAGAGGAAGAATATAACCCAATTTATGAAGGATAAGAAGATTAGGAAGATTCTGTAGAGACACCAAGATTAGAAGGTAACTACACCACACTAGGATCATTGCTAGAGGTAAGGTATAGAGCCTCATCTCTTGAAATAACTATCAATACTAGTAGTACTAGTGCTGCGACTAGTGCGCCAGGAAGTCCACCTTCATTAAATTGTTCATTGAACACCCCGACGCGAAATCAATGGTTGGGGAAGATATTAGATTACCTACATTAAATGGGAATGGAGAAGAAGATCTAGAGCATCATTGGTTCATCTGTGAAGATGTTTGGACGGTTCGCCAAGTTCACAATGCAGACATAAGGAAAGCACAGATGATTATGAATCTATGAGGTCGTGCGCTGGACCGGTTTATGAAGTTTTTCATAGTACCAGAAGGAAACCCACAGAAGACCCTTGATTATATCTGACTTGCAATGATTTATGAATTCAGAAAACCTAAATCTGAGTCACAGTGTATCACCAAGATCAAGGAGATAACGCAGTTACCAAAGGAATCTGTATGGCATTTCGACCAACGGTTTAAAACTATGATGGCCAGAAAGAGTTTTCCAATGTTAGATGTACAACACAAAGAGTGGTTTATTGCTGCACTATTAACACAGATCCGAGCTCCTTTGACGCAACATAATATTGTGTCATAGATGGAAGCACTAGAAATAGCGATGAAGCTGGAATCATTGTCGATCAGAGATGGTGGCGAAGGGATGATGCAGAATGAGTCATAGTTGGCTAATACGATGGTAAATATTTAGGATATTAAGAAGGGAAAATAATTCCAGGAGGATTTATGGTGTACAAGAATTCGAAAAGATGAACACCACAAGGATAATTCTCTGGTGTACATGAACTATATCTCGTCGGGTGCACCTAATCCATTGAGTACCCAAGGACTACCCTGGTGCAGAATATTCCATACTAGAGGGCATCGTGATGAGGACTTCCTATACTTGCAGAAGATTGTAAGTACCCCAGCCAAACTTTTTTGTAAATTTTGTAAGTCAGTAGGAAATGATGAGAAAGATTTCAGAGCATATTAGCTCTTGAAGGAGAACACAATAGACACCTACTTAATAAAGAACGAAGGGTAGACTTAGGATGAACAAGCGCAAGCGCACTACTAGCCTATGCATTATCCACAGTATCAGCCTCAATACCCATAGAATCAGCATCCACTACAACAACCACATCCTCAGAGTAGGGGGGTGGAAATTTCAGAGGTAGAGGAGGAGGATTTGGTAGAGGAAGAGGTCAAATTGTATGCTACAACTGTGGAAAACCAAGCCATTATGCTATATATTTCCATGAAATTGCAAATACACGTTCATATTGCAAAGTGTTGGAATAACGTGGAGAAATGTCCCCAATTGACTACAAAGTTGCAAGCTTGGATCATCAGAGGTCCTAACCCCGCATAGAATCCCAATCCAAATCCTAACCTAAATGTTCAAATGATTGTTGCTAAGCCAAGAGAACCAATTTTTGCTTTCATATCATGAGGAGGTGTTGCAACTAGATCCAATCAGAATATACCACAGGGACAACCACAAGTGCAACCTACAGCACAAAAGAAAGTACCATTTTATGTTCAAAAGAAGAAGAAAGTATTCTTGGACGTACGACCCGAGTTTGCAGATACACAACAACCGTCGACCTCATACGAAGTCAAGGAGATGCCTGACCGTTTCCAACAGATATTTCGAAAGCAGGATCCAAACAATGTTAGTAAGCTCAAGAACTTCCTTTCAAGTTTCTTGGCACTAATCTAGGATAAATATGCTATTGCAGAATTACAAGCGCTGATAGAAGAAACCCCAGATTCGTACACTGAAAGAAAAGTTAACCATGTTAGAACGAATAAATACAAAACTTGCCACAAGTTAAGAATGATTGCGCATATCAGAGACTATGACATGGATTGCATCATCCTATATCTTTGGTCGGACGCCAATATTTTGACGTGACAAACTTGGGAAAGCATGGGAATGCTGCACTTAGACTGGTCCCTTATCTAGTTGAGGCTTGTGAACCAGGAGAAGGTCCTACCAATTGGTAGGTTAAGTCAAGGTTCCTGTTGACATTTAAGGGCTGCACATATTTGTATATTTTTAAGTTATCAACATTGTCGATGACACGAACCCATACCCCATGCTCCTGGGGATATATTGGGAAATAGAAAATTAGACCATCATAAACTTCAAGAAATGAATCCTCTCATTCGAGGATGATGAGATGAGGGTAGTTTCATCCATTGATCCACTAGAGGGAAAAAGATATGTCGAACCTGTTTATAGTGAAGGACAGGGTGAATACCTAGACCATATCTATAATGTCAGTGCCTTAAAATATGATTACTAAAATCCTACAGTGGATAGAAACCTGAGCTGGAGGAGTACTAGTTCATGCACATCAAATTCAGGAGAGGCAATGGAGAATTGGAAAAAATGGACTGCATGAAGGATCTATGAGGAGATGCGATAGGATTACCAGGTCCGTGCGATGGGTGGAGAATTAGTCAAGGGAGTTACCCACATATGAGGGATTTCCTAACCTTGTGACCTTTCTAAGTGAGTTTGAAGGACTGGTAACAGAGCCACAATGCTTGTCTGCCTTAGACTATGTGCTGAAAGCTAAGCCTGCTAGATTGTGGGGTACACATAATCAATCCATATCCAAATGTCTGCAATGAAAACGGTTGCTGGAAGTTAGACTTGATGAAGAAGTCACAGTTTTGAGTCAGAAGTACACATTTTTATCAAAACCTTTCAAATACCTCAATCAGTATCACATGACATTTGTAGAATACCTACAATAGGAATGGGTCCATCATTTCATACACACGTTGGAAATGACACCTAGGAGCTGGTATACATCCATGGAGTTGCGACAAGGATATTGAGATTGGGAGGAGGTAGTTAAACAATTCACACATACATTTGCATTTGTTGATGAGAAGCCGACAATCAATGTTGCGGTTCAAACGATGAAGGAGAAAATATTTGCTGAAATCCTTGTCGAAGTGGTGAATTCCCAACAGTGCAGTGCAACATCCAGCAATGGATGGCTTGTTACAATCTGGCCAAAAAACTAGATGATGATCCAACCAACCTTAACATACCAGAATCATAGGGTATGCGCAAGGTCAAAGGAAGTGGTATTTCTAGTGAACAGTTCCTCAAGACGCTAAAAAATAAGAAAGTTAAAATTGGTTTTCCAGAAAACCCAAAGTTCGCCAATATTCGAGATTATTGGGATGAGGAAACAGTATAAAAGATCACAGATCTACTGCATGAGTTTCAGGATATGTTCGCTACCAACTTCTCATAGATGAAGGGAATAGAAGGAGATCTAGGGGAGATGAAAATACCCTTGAAACCAAATGCAAAACCAAGTAAACAACAACCATACAAGTTGAATCCAAAATATAAAGAAAACGTGAAGGTTGAGTTAAACCGAATGTTGGACACTAGAATCATTGAACCTGTCCAAGAATCAGAATGGATCATTCCTATAGTGATTCAAAATAAGAAGACAATAGGTGAAGTTGGAATCTGTGTCGAACTGAGGAAACTGAATGATGCATGCTTGCACGATCCATTCCCAACACTATTCACAGATGAAGTCCTTGAAAACATTGGAGGGCAGGATATGTATTCATTCACCAACGAATTTTCAGGATATCTCCAAGTCATAAGAGAGAAGGAGGATAAAAAAAAAATGACCTTCGTCACAGAATGGGGCTACTATCAGTATAAGGTAATTCCCTTTGGAATCAAGAATGATCCTGCTATTTTTTCTAGAATAGTAGTTTCTACTTTTAAAGATTTATTACATAGATTTCTTGAAGTCTACTTTGATGATTGGACTGTGTTTTCTCTAGTAAGAGACCATATTGAGAGTCTGCGTATGATGTTGGAATGTTGTCGCCAGTATCAGATCATGCTTAATTCAAATAAATGTATTTTTTGCACATCATTTGGTGTATTGTTGGGACGTTTTGCGTGGCACGAAAATTTTTTGGTCGACCTAGAGAAAGTTATGATTATTCTTGACTTACCACCACCTACATCAGTCACACAACTCATATCAGTGCTAGGACACACAAGTTATTATAGAAAATTTATCAGGGGATATGCAGAGATAACTACTCCAATGCAGAAAATTTTAAAAAAATATGGAAAGTTCCAGTGGGAAAAAAGCTGTCAGGAAATTTTATACAAGTTAAAGATCAAGATGGCCACCACACCAATATTGGTATTTCTCAAATGGAAGAAGAAATTGCATGTTCATGTTGACACGTTGTCTGTCGTGCTCAACATAGCTTTGATGCAACCGGGTGAGGTTGCGATTGGTCACCCTATTTGTTTTTCCAATAGAAAACTATCGACAGTAGAGA
The DNA here is from genome assembly GCA_001517045.1 of Pseudotsuga menziesii. Lineage (NCBI taxonomy): Eukaryota > Viridiplantae > Streptophyta > Pinopsida > Pinales > Pinaceae > Pseudotsuga > Pseudotsuga menziesii. The sequence continues at coordinate 144,964 of LPNX011233628.1, forward strand.
AAAACTAAACTACGACAGAAAGGGAAGGACTCACCATGGTATATGCATTCCAGAAGTTTTGACACTATTTATTGGGTGGAAATTTTAAACTGTACATTGATCATTCGACATTAAAATAAATAGTAAACAAGCCAGTGTTGGGGGGGAAGATATGTCGATGGCTCCTTCTATTTCAAGAATTTTATTTTCAAGTCATTGTTAAACTTGGTCAACTAAATGTGGGGCCTTATCACTTGTCGAGGATAGAACGTGGTGAAGAACCAACCATCCTAGAGGATAAATTGCCTGATGTGAAACTATTTGTGGTATCCATAGTTGATAAAACGTTTGAGGCTATAATTCACCTCTTAAGTACAGGTTATTTTCCTGAAGGGTTCACCACTGCACAGAAGAAACAATTGGTTGTCAAAGCCGCTGATTTTAGGTTGATTGATGGACAACTATACAATATGGGCCCTAATGAAATATTGCGTCGGTGCGTTTTTGAACACGAGTGACATTGGATAATGAGTGAAGTACATACTGGTGTCGCAAGAGGACACTACACTAGAAAGGAAACCATGCACAAGATAGTGCAAGATGGATTATGGTGGCCAACTATACATATGGATACTAAGATATTTTTCCAAAGTTGTGATGTCTGCCCAAGAATAGGAAAATGCCGCAAGCACCGCAAATAGCCCTTCAATAATTTGATAAACAAGCCATTTATTTTGTTGGTCCTATCAGTCTGCCAAGAAAAAGGACCGACACACGCTATATTATGGGTAGAAGCAACACGTGTTAAATATTGTACTGCTGTGAATGGGACAAAGTTTTTATTTGAAAATGTGGTGATCAGATTTTGTTGCCCGAAGATTCTTCTATGTGAACAAGGTAGGCATTTTTTTAACTAAATGATTGATGAGCTTATTGGACAGTTCCAGATTCAACATAGGAAAATGACACCATATCATCCTCAGGTGAATGGAATGGTTGAAGCATTCAAAAAAAATTTGGAAAATGCATTAACCAAGGTGTGCAATGTGCGTAGAGATTATTGGGACCAGAAAGTTTCAGTTGTATTATGGGGCATATCTCACAACCTGGAAAAGATTAACAGGACACACTCCATTTAGTCTGGTGTATGGAAAAAAAAATTATTGTGCAGATGGAATATATCATGCCGATATTAAGTATTCATGTGCTAACAGAAATGGCCGACGTAGATATTGTCGAGCAATGATTATTGCAACTCGTTCAAATTGAGGAAGAATGCTTCATTGTAGGATTTCATCAAAACATAGAAAAGTAAAGGAAGAAAGCATGGCATGATCACCATATTAATACTAAGCATTTCGAATTTGGAGGACTTGTTTTGTTGTACGACAATTTTTTTTTGAAGCATCTAGGAAAAGTGAAGACGCATTGGATAGGGCCATATGTGATTGCGCACATCACTAAGGTCGGCACAGTAAAATTACATAATATGGATGGAACACCGGTCGCAAGAATGATAAATGGAAGATTCCTAAAACCTTACCATGATGGATGCAACATGGCTAGATAAGAAAGAGAAAGCTTAAAAAAAACAAAAAGAGAAAAGGAAGTTGTCCTCTCGCATGTGAGTGACATGAATATGTAAATATCACAATAAGAGTGGGGATGACAGCTGGACGCTATTACAGCACAGATACTTGAAAATATTTTGACAGTTATGACAACGAAGCATCATTAATTTGACAAGTCCGAGGAAATTGGAGGCATGCATTTTGGACCCATTTATCGTCGTCGCCATAATTGTCCTGACAGGTACAGGTTAGAGTTCAATCACACGATGTAAATTTTGGAATGTGTCAAATGAGAAGACCATGTGAACAATGGGACTCATCTTCGCCATCAAATGATCACATGCAGGATAATTTTGGTACCATGGCGTAGCCAGTGCCAGAACCATAGATTTTCTTAGTGGCTCGGGACGAGCCACATGTGAGTGTTAGGGGCCTATTGGTCCAGGAAAGAGCACACTAAAGAAATAGAAGCGCAAGTGTGGGAAAGAAAAGAAAGCACACAACAAGAAGGAAGAGGCAAAGGAAGGAAAGAAAGTGCACTGTAGAGAAAGATCTGAGAAGGAGTAGTGCAACAGAGACAAAGCGGATATTTAGGTGTGCAGAAGGAAAATGACCAATAAGTGATAAGTCAAGAAAATTATGGCTTCTAAATTCAGCACAAGATTAAGAATGATGCATGTATTAAGGAATATTTGTAAGTCATGCTGATAGTGCCTTGTGTCAGTCAGTCAGTCAATTTGCAACCATTTTTTATGACTGATAATGACCTGCACTAAGTGAACTATGTGTAGTCGACCCTGTGTGGTCTTGTAGAAGTTATAAATAGGAGGAATCTGTTTTGTATAAGGGTTAGAAAATAATTGAAGAAATCAGAGAAATGTATGATAGTAGTGTTGTAGAAGGCTGTTGAGCCACAGAACCCATTTTGCAGAAGGGTTGCCGAGTAGGAGTCATTCTGCAGCTGAGTGTGCAGATAGTAGAGTAGACGAGTCGATCCAGGATGTGTGCAGATCCATATTAGTTAGAATAAAATAATAATAAAATAGAGAGCATGAGAGCAATAAATAGTTTGATCTAAAAAGACATATCTTAATAGTCTATAGTCAAGTCACAGACTGAAAGGTGCATATATTTCTCATGCCATATGAAGAGCACGTTTGTGGTTTTTCCCAAGTGGGTTTCCATGTTACCTCTTGTGTCGAATGAATGTGCTTATTGAATATTTGTGGGTTATTTTGTATTGTTTCTATTTATTGCTTAAGTGAATGTCGTAATATTGATAAAAGAAATTGAATGAATGAATGACTAAAGCATCGTCAAAGCATTGTGTATTATTTCATGCTCATTTTCAGTTAAGTTATAATACAGTTACGCCACTCTCATTTACTATTAAGGAATAATCTGTGCACAGTTGTGTCGGTGTCACACATTAAGGCTGATAGAATGTGTAGTAACATTGACAATATTTTATATTGGTTCAAGTTCTTTTGTTGATAAGTTGTTAAGGGAAAAAAGGCTAGGTCGCACATTGGCTGTGTTGAACTGTTGTGCCACTATCAAGTTAGGAAAATAATCCAACCTTTCAACTCTGTCAAGCTCCTTGGTTGTGCTCCAGGGGACTGTAATCCCTCGTTGACTGTAGAAACATGGTTCTGGAAGTTTACCGTTAAGATATCTTGGGTGAGACTGCGCCTATGTCACAGGTATTGTCGACTGAGCTTGCTCTGTTGGGCCGATATGTTTCTAGGTGTTTTGTGGGTCTGTTGAACCTAAGTCACGAGACTAAGGAAAACTAGCCAACAAACTAATATCCTAGAAAGAGTCCAAATTCCAGAACTCCCATGGAAGACCAAGGAGGAAAACCTAGATAGGTTGGGTGTCCATTCTCTTTTAGTCTGCATTAAAGAGTGGAGTCCATTTTGTTGGTGAAATATATGCTATCTAATTCAACACTTAATTGTCAACACGGAAGGTAGCTTGTGAGATGCAAACACTATATGTGCAGGACTAAAGCCTAATCTAGACTAGTCTAACCTATCCTAATGCTGACAACTTACATAAGCAAAAATAAATCTAAACTATAGAATGAAAATTCAACTAAGCTAAGCTAAGATATGAGAAAATGCATGCAATAAAATCAAACTAAGCTATCTAATGCAAATCAAATAATGACTAACTCAACTAAATTCTGCTATACTCCAAATCCATTCCCCACAACATTATAAAGTTCACAAAATACAATATGAAAAATATAAGACATATGAAAAATTTTCCACTTATATACAAAATAAGAAACACATTTCTTAACCATGAAAGAACACATAAAACAATCTAAATATGTTTTAAACGATTCAAATCACTATAACAATTAAATTCACACAAAATTACATGTCACCATTTACTTCTTCAAAGAAGGGATTTAACACATGACTTCTTATAGAGATTAAGTTATATATAAAACAACATTTACACATATGGTAACATTCTTAACAAATGGATGCGAACATAAAAAATTGACAATACAAAAAGAAAGATTTTATGCATATGATAACGTTCTTACAAATAGACATCATCGAAATGCTTATCAACTGCATAGGGATCGTTATGGTTCCTTTTAATAATAAGAATTATATATGCAACTTGGAATGAAAATATTTCAAGGATGTTATCACAAGAATTATAATTTTCACAGACGTTTTGTAGGAATACAATGACCAAACAGTCACCCTTATGGACAAAGTACGGATTGAAACTTAAGATCAAAAACTATGATCAGTTTGCACAACGAACAGATTGAATATTGGATACAATGGTTGCAAAAAAACAAAGATTTATAAATGAAATCACAATTTTAATGATGTTTGGAATCGGTTCTGGACATGTCTGCAAACTAAATTTTATAAACCTGAATCAAATTGTAGTCGATGGTAATCCAAAGAAGGGAACATAAACTGAATAAAGTGCATGAAATATTAAATATACATTTGAATCTCAAACGAGCTACATGACATGTTAAAGTATTGGAAAATCAACCTGGACTCTAATTAACTATCTCTGTATAAAACTCAATATTAACAATTCTGGAAAATTCTGTCTAAGTTCGAATGAAAGACTGAAACATAGAATGAAAGGCAGTCTGAGCGAATCGTGCGAATGGATGACCGAATGGATTTTGAAGATATAAATTACATAAAATGCAAAATAATTATAGTTTAAAAACAACAAAACATCATCTACAAAAGAAAAAACTATATGCATACAAAAAACGAAATGACTTATCTGCACAAGAGAAGCAAAAAAAAATTATATGAACAAGGAATTGTGCTGTTGCTGAAAGGCCCTTCTCAAGAACAAAGGATGTTCCATGTTAAATTGGAAATGAAATCATCAAATCAGTAGATATTTTGTATTAATATCAGAAGAAAAGTTTACAAACGTTTTTTATGTCCCTCTATGCCTCCATTTCTCAACACAAGACAACTTTTTATAGTAATTACAATGGAGAGAAGGTTGACCCTTTTAGTGGTCGAACTCGCTAATAATAGAATGCCATAAAATATGAAAACAACTTCCATTAATGAATTAAATTGAATAGGTCATTTTTCCCCAAATCGTGGATGTCAATTTCCTCGATTCGCGCAGCAGAACAGGTGGATACTTGGACAAGATGTAGAGCGAATCTTTGAAAGAAGAAGCTCATGAACCATGTGTTCCAGGTGGGAAACATAACCCATATTTCCATTTTCAGCATGAATGCATCCATATAGGCAAACAAACGAATATCGAAGTGTGAACGATGGGTTAAATGACCTGTAACTGAAATTTAACACATATATCCGATTTCTTGGCTGAATTTTGGCTAGGTTGTTGCATGATTTAATTGTTGGGTGCTAAGTTTAATTATGGATAGGTTGTATTCTAGATTCCATTTCCTTTCCCAATGTGATGGATGAGCACCTCCTCTTCACAACGTGCGTTAGTTTCCATTTCGCATGTCCTATTCTTCCTTCTTTCACGGCCTGCATAAAACAAAAACATGCGTTAGTTACATCAAAACAATATAATGGAAATATTTTATAAGTGGCATGTTAAGTTATACCAAAACAATATTTAAATACTTTTATATTCTATATAATTATTCAAGTGATTTTTATTCCTTTGATGTTTAAAAGGAAGAATTTCAAACATTGAAGGAATGTCCACCTTGTAAAGTGGAAGAAATTCCACATTGAAGGAATTCCTTTTATGTTTAGTCATTTGAGTTTTAAAACTAAGTATTATTTATAATAATAATTCTTTTTAAATTAATTTTAAGCATCATTTACAATAATTGTTTATTTTGTTCTAAAAATAATGCAAATAAATCTTAGCATTAACTCATCGTTTATTTTGCATATGCAGGAGCAACAAGACCAGCAAGAATCGAAAGATAAATGTATCACGGAATCAAGACAAAGGAAAGCAAAACTCAAGGAACCAATAAGGAACATGTAATTGAAACCCAGTGCAGAACTTAGGACCGAAAGAAAGGATGAATGAAAGGTCAGATGAAGTACCGAAATGTTTATCATATGCACAATATTGTGTTTAATACATTAAAAATAATATATTAAGCTCTATTTACGTTTCAGTGTTTTAATTCATGAAATACAAAAAGGATAGCCCTTTTTAAGGATAGCTGTATCAAATTATAGTAAATAGGCCGGGAAGTTAATATAACTAAAATCATTATGAAAGATAATTCTGGAGCCCAACAGTTCCTCAGACCAAAGATATGGCACGTCCTCGTACCATCAATTGAAAGTGGTCTTTTATTTATTCAAAAAATCTGTTTGATCATCAATAGTTTATAGGAAATCTTTAGCGAAACTAAACCAACTTTATTACTGCATGAAAACTAGAACTTAGAAAAAAAATGTTATGTTATGAGATGACCAAAATGACTTCATAATATTTAATATTTCTACATACAATTCTGCCAACTGGTAATAATTCATGCTTATGAAGACCATATAAACTGACTCTGTCTCCCCCATACTGAAGGTATGCCATGTCCTCGTTCCTTGAATGAATTAAGACTGGGTTGTGTTTTCTTATGTTAACACTCTTGAACAACAATACTCAGCAGGTAATATCATACTAAGGTAGATTCTTCAACACATGCAAACTCATCAGTTTATGTTCACGAAGACCACATATAGGCTGTGATAGGGTATTTTCCTCATGTCTCCAAAATGGAAAACATGAGGGTATAGATAGTTTGTAAAGTTTATAGGAAACCAGTCATCCCTGCTATTTCTTAAAGGTTTATCATCATTAAAGTAATTATGGACAGAGTTTGCATTTCAAGTTCACTAGACTCGTAAGTTTATGGGTCCCACTTCTAGGATAGCGATATCCTGGGTATAGTATGAATTAGACAAGAGGGTCTTAAGTGCAACTTACAAACATTCTCAAATGGTAGATTGATGGAGTTCATTTTCTTTAGATCAACCATGCAAACCTTCCTCCAAAATACCCTCAACAACCTTTATTATCACAGAGTCATTTTCATATTTTTTTTTACTCTTTCTCTCTCTCTCTCTCTTTTAACAAGTTGTCCTCCCCAGGTAGATTCCCCTCTTTCAGTCGGGCATGTTAAGTACCTTGTCAAGTTTACCTAGTCATACCACAAGCCAGTACCCACTTCCAGCAAGCCTGTTCAATACCCCGACGGGTTAATCTCTTAAACCCATTTTCTATCAAAGGCTCTTGTCCCAAATATCCACTCCCTATAGATATTCAGAAAAATAAATTTTCCTATGAAGGAGTGTTGGGGGAGCAGCTCTGAAAACCATGTTACAGGGTGGGATTGTATATGGGTTGGAGGACAGCTAGTCTCTTTTTTATCATGGAGCCAAAATAAAGGTTGCAAGAGGAATCTATTGAATCAAGGATATACATGGTTGATGGATTTAGTGTAAAGTGGATGAATCCATAAGATAATCAATGAAAGGTGTATATAGTCCCTAAACTCGTCTTCTTTCATATAGAAGTATAATAATGTTCCCTCACAAAATAAGAATTTCATTCACCCTTATGCTACCCTGTAGTAAATATGCTTAAATTACATGCCCTGATAATGAAGATAGGATGTACGAGTGACCTCTAGGTTTTAGATAGACCTTAATTTATGAAAAATCCCCATGATGTTTAAAGTTGGTCTTGAGTAACTGGTATATTCAGAAATATGCATGAATGAAAAGAAATAATGATAGAAAATCGTTTCAGTTTATTCATTTACATCATCTTCTTCTTTAGTTCTTTTATTTGAAACAAAAACAAAGTTGCATTATTCCCTAAACTAAAAATGCAACATTTTATTTATATAGATATTTCCCTACCCTAAGAAGAAAGAAAACATGTTTATTCAAGTATATGAGATTTTCCAATGAAACCAAGTGCGAAGAAAAATGAGAATTGTACCTATATCCACATATGGAAAGAGTGTTGTAGTGATTACCTGAATGTGGAAATTCAACCAAATTATTTTTCTTTTCCTTAGAAGGTGTCGAAGGAAGGAATGGTATTGTGGCTGGGTTACCTCTTCGAACCAGCTTTCGATGTAGTCCTCATATTCACCTTCTTTCCTTATGTCATGCAGATCCCCTTCTTCTAGTTTATAAGTTGTTTGAGCATATGATGGATCTGTTAGCTTGCATGTAGGGAACTCTTTAATTTCCAATTGCTCTCCTTTGGTTTAATCCCCAATGTATCAACTTCTTTTGCAGTCTCCCAAAGAACATCTTTTTGTTGTTCTCGGGATTTTGGTTCGTCTGTAATTTTTGGAGAGGTTGATAAGATCTCAATGGCTGTCAAGGTCTTTTGTTCTTGAGAGATCGATATCCCAGTTGTTGGTAGGACTTGATAAATTTCTCTCATGCTAATGAGCAGCTTTGAATCCATTTTGTCGGTTGATAGGTCCTGCTTCACACAAGGATTAGTCCCTGGGGTTCTTATAGTACCCAAAAATTCTTTTTATGTGTATTTTAAAAAGACTATATACTACTAAAACAAATTTTCAAATTAAACACACCACGCCTATATGAAATTAAATTGCGAAAGTAAACACACCCCAATCTTGCTGGAAGAATAACACACTTGCATAGGAGTAAATTACAGGAAAGTAAACTACCTAGATTTGCAAGGCACACATACATGAAATTAAACTATAGAAAATTAAACTATCTATGTTTGTGGAAAGAAAAGTAAACCTAACTATGAGAAAGTAAACTAACTATGTTTGTAAAAAGTACACTTAAGAGAAGTAAATCAAACTTTGCGTGAAGTAAACACACTTGTGCGAAAAAGGAACAACAAGGCTTTGGGGCACCCCACTATAGTGGATGCGCAGGTTCTTACCTCTCATCTTACCGTTCTCCCGTCCCCCTTCTTGTGTAATGTAAAGGAAACCTATCCAACCCTATCTACCTAGACTTCGATCCCTTTTGCCCATCCTCGGCAATGACACCAAAAATGTCGATGAAATATATGATATGTAATTCAACACTTAATTGTCAACCTGGGAAGGTAGCTTGTGAGATGCAAACACTATATGTGCGGGACTAAAGCCTAATCTAGCCTAGTCTAACCTATCTTAATGCTGACAACTTACATAAAGAAAAATAAATCTAAACTATAGAATGAAAATTCAACTAAGCTAAGCTAATCTATAGGAAAATGCATGAAATAAAATCAAACTAAGCTATATAATGCAAATCAAACAATGAATAACTCAACTAAATTCTCCTATACTCCAAATCCATTCCCCGCAACATTATAAAGTTCACAAAATACAATATGAAAAATATAAGACATATGCCAAAATTTCCACTTATATACAAAATGAGAAACACAGTTCTTAACCATGAAATAAGACATAAAACAATCTAACTATGTTTTAAACAATTCAAATCATTATAACAATTAAATTCACACAAAATTACATGTCACCAATTAATTTTTCAAAGAAGGGATTTAAGACACGACTTCTTATAGAAATTAAGTTATATATAAAGCAACATTTACACATATGGTAACATTCTTAACAACTGGATGCCAACATAAAAACTTAACAATACATAAATCAAGATTTTATGCATATGATAACATTCTTACAAATAGACATTATCAAAATGCTTATCAACTACATAGGACTTGTTATGGTTTCTTTGAATAATAAGAATTATAGATGCAGCTTGGAATGAAAATATTTCAAGGAAGCTATCACAATAATTATAGTTTTCAGATACATTTTGCAGGAATACAATGATCAAACAATCACACTTATGGACAAATTATGGAGTTCAACTTAAGATCAGAAACTACGATCAGTTTGCACAATAAACAGATTGAATACTGGATACAAGGGTTGCAAATACAACAAAGATGTATAAATGAAATCAGAATTTTAATGATGTTTGGAATGAGTTTTGGACATTTCTACAAACTAAATTTTATAAACCTAAATCAAATTGCAGTCACTGGTAATCCAAAACAGGGAACACAAACTGAATAAAGTGCATGAAATATTAAAGATACATTTGAATCTCAAACTAGCTACAGGACATGTTAAAGTACTTGGAAAATCAACTTGGACTCTAATTAACTATCTATGTATAAAACTCAATATTAAGAATTCTAGAAATGACTACAAATTCTTGAAAATTCTGTCTAAGTTCGAATGAAAGGCTGAAACACAGACTGAAAGGAAGTTTGAGCGAATCATGCGAATGGCTGTCCGAGTGGATTCTGAAGATATAAATTACATAAAAACATAGGAAAATTAGAGTTTATAAACAAAAAAACGTCATCTACATAAGAACAAACTATATGCATACAAAAAATGAAATGACTTATATGCACAAAAGAAGCGAAAATGAATTATATTAACAAGGAATTTTTCTTTTGTTGAGGGGGCCTTCACAAGAACAAAGGATGTTCCACACTAATATGGAAACAAAACTAGCAAATCAGCAGAGATTTTGTATTAATATCAGAAGCAAAGCTTACAAACGTTTTTTTTGTCCCTCTGTGCCTCCGTTTCTACACTAAAGATGGATTTTTATAGTGATTACAATGGAGAGAAGGTCAGCCCTTTCAGTGGTTGAACTCTCTAGTAATAGAATTCCATAAAATCTAAAAACAACTTCCATTGATGAGCTAAACTAAACAGGTCATTTTCCCCCAAATTATGGATGTCAATTTCTGGGATTCGCGCAGTAGAACAGGTGGATACTTGGATGATATGTAGAGTGAATATTTGCAAGTAGAAGCTCATGAACCATGTGTTTCGGGTGGGAAACAGAACCCATATTTTTGTTTATGGCATGAATGCATCCATAGGCAAACAAATGAATCTCTAGGTGTGAACGATGGGTTAAATGACCTGTAATTGAAATTTAAGTCACAAATCCGATTTTTGGGCTAAATTTAATTATTGGGTGCTGAGCTTAATTATGGATAGGATGGGTGCTAGATTCCATTTCCTTTCTCGGCATGCATTAATTTCCATTTCGCATGCCCTGTTCTTCCTTTTTTCACGACATGCATAAAACAAAAACATGTGTTAGTTATATAAAAAAATATAATGGAAATATTTTATAAGTGGCATGTTAAGTTATACCAAAACAATATTTAAATGCTTTTATATGTTATATAAGTGGTCACGTGATTTTTACTCCTTTTATGTTTAAAAGGAAGAATTTCAAACCTTGAAGGAATGCCCACCTGTTAAAGTGGAAGAAAACCCCTTTTATGAGTTAAAGCTCTTTTATTTTTAAATAATCATTTGAGTTTTAAAACTAAGTATTATTTATAATAATAATTCTTTTCAAATTCATTTTAAGCATATTTTTCAATAATTGTTTATTTTGTTCTAAAAATAATGCAAAGAAATCTTAGCATTAACGCATGGTTTTATTTTGCATATGCAGGAGCAACAAGACTAGCTAGAATCAGAAGATAAACGTATCATGGAATCAAGACAAAGGCAAGCAAAACTCAAGGAACCAATAAGGAACATGTCATCAAAACCTAGTGAAGAACTTCGGACCGAAAGAAGGGCTGAATGAAAGGTCAGATGAAGTACCGAAATGTTTATCATTTGCACAATATTGTGTTTAATACATTAAAAATAACATATTAAGCTCCATTTACGTTTAAGTGTTTTAATAAACGAAATACAATAAAAGATAGCCCCTTTTAAGGATACTTGTATCAAATTATAGTAAAAATGCCAGAAAATTAATATAAATAAAATCATTATAAAAGACCATTCTGGAGCCCAACACTTCCTCAGAACAAAGATATGGAACGTCCTTGTGCCATCAACTGAAAGTGGTCTTTCATTTATTCAAAAAATTTGTTTGATCATCAATAGTTTATAGGAAATCTTCACCAAAACTAAGCCAATTTTTTTACTACATGAAAACTAGAACTTAGAAAAAAAATGTTATGTTACGAGATGACCAAAACGACTTCATATTATTTAAGATTTCTACATAGAATTTTTCCAACTAGTAATAATTCATGCTTTTGAAGACCATATAAACTGACTCTGTCTCCCCCAGACCAAAGGTATGGCACGTTCTCATGCCATGAATGAATTAAGACTAGGTTGTGTTATCTTATGTATACACTCTTGATCAACAATACTCAGCAGGTAATATCATATTGAAGAAGATTCTTCAACACATGCAAATTCATCAGTTTATGCTCACGAAGACCACATATAAGCTATGATAGGGGATTCTCCTCATGTCTCCAAAATGGAAAACATGAGGGTATAGATAGTCTGTAAAGCCTATAGGAAACCATCCATCCCTACTACTTCTCAAAATTTTATCTTAATTGAAGAAATTATGGATAGAGACTGCATTTCAAGTTCATTAGACTCCTAAGATTATGGGTCCCACTTCTAGGATAGTGATATCCTAGGTATAGTATGAATTAGACAACATGGTCTTAAGTGCAACTTACAAACATTCTCAAATGGCATATTGATGGAGTTCATTTTCTTTAGATCAACCATGCATACCATCCTCCAGTAGACCCTCAACAACCTTTATTATCACAGAGTCATTTTCATATAATTTTTTTTAGACTCTTTTCTCTCTCTCTTTTTTAACAAGTTTCCCTCCCTAGGAATATTCCCCTCTTTCAGTCCGGCATGTTCAGTACCCCGTTCGATTTACCTAGTCATACCATAGGTAGGTACCCACTTTCAGTGAGCATGTTCAGTACCCCAATGGGTTAACCTCTTAAACTTGTTTTCTATGAGATGCTCTTGTCCCAAATATCCACTCCCGATAGATATTTGACAAATAAATTTTCCTATCAAGGAGTGGTGGGGGAGCAGCTCTGAAAACCATGTTATAGGGTGGGATGGTATATGGGTTAGAGGACAACTAGCCTATTTTTTATCATGGAACTAAAATAAAGGTTGCGAGAGGAATCTACTGAATAAAGGATACACATGGCTGATGGATTTAGTGTAAAGTGGATAAAGCCATAAGATAATGAATGAAAGGTTTATATAGTCCCTAAATCCATCTTCTTTCATATAGAATTATAATAGTGTTCCCTCACAAAATAGGAATTTCATTCACCCTTATGCTACCCTATGGTAAAGATGCTTAAATAACATGCCCTGATAATGAAGCTAGGATGTACGAGTGACCTCAAGGTTATAGATAAAACTTAATTTATGACAAATCCCCATGATGTTTAAAGTTGGTCTTGAGGAACTGGTACATTTAGAAATATGCATGTATGAAAAGAAATAATGATACAAAATTGTTTCGGTTTAGTCATTGACATCATCTTCTTCTTTAGTTCTTTTATTTGAAACAAAAATGAAGTTGCATTATTCCCTAAACTAAGAATTCATACTTCTATTTATATACATATTTCCCTACCCTAAGAAGAAAGAAAACATGTTTATTCAAGTACATGAGATTTTCCAATGAAACCAAGTGCGAAGCAAAATGAAAATTGTAGCTTTATCCACATATGAAAAGAGTGTTGCAGTGATTACCCGAATGTGGAAATTCAACCAACTTACATTTATTTGCCTCAGAAGGTGTCGAAGGAAGAAATGGTATTGTGGCTGGGTTACCTATTCAAACCAGCTTTCGATGTAATCCTCATATTCACCTTCCTTCATTATGTCATGCAGATCCCCTTCTTCTAGTTGAGTAGTTGTTTGAGCATATGATGGATCTGTTAGCTTGCATGTAGGGAACTATTTAATTTTTGGTTTCTCTCCTTCAGATGTAATCCCCAATGTATCAACTTCTTTTTCAGTCTCGCAAGGAACATCTTTTCGTAGTTCTTGGGATTTTGGTTCGTATGTTATTTCGGGAGAGGTTGATAAGCTCTCAACTGTTGTCAATATATTTTCTTATGGAGAGATCAAGATTCCAGCTGTTTTTAGGATTTGATAAAGTTCTCTCATGACAATGAGTACCTTTGAATCCATTTTATGAGTTGATAGGACTTGCTTCACACAAGGATTAGTCCCTGGGGTTCTTACAGTACCCAAAAAAAAAATTAATGTTTAAAAAAAAAAAGACTATCTACTACTAAAACAAATTTGCAAATTAAACACACCATGCCTATATGAAGTTACATTGTGAAAAGTAAACACACCCCAATCTTGTTGGAAGAATAACACACTTTCATAGGAGTAAATTGCAGGAAAGTAAACTACCTATATTTGCAAGGCACACGTACATGAAATTAAACTATAGAAAATTAAAATATCTATGTTTGTGGAAATAAAAGTACACCTAACTATGAGAAAGTAAACTAACTATGTTTGCAAAAAGTACACTTAGGAGAAGTAAATCAAATTTTGCGTGAAGTAAAAACACTTGTGCAAAAAAGGAACAACAAGGCTTTGGGGCACCTGACTATAGTGGATGCGCAGGTTCTTACCTCTCATCTTACCTCTCTCCCCTCCCCCTTGTTGTGTAATGTAAAGGAAACCTATCTACCCCTATCTACCTAGACTCCAATCCATTTAGCACCTCCTCGGAAATGGCGCCAAAATGTTAGTGAAATATATGCTATCTAATTCAACACTGAATTTTCAACCTGGGAAGGTAGTTTGTGAGATGCAAACATTATATGTGCATGACTAAATCCTAATCTAGCCTAGTCTAACCTATCCTAATTCCGACAACTTACATAAAGAAAAATAAATCTAAACTATAGAATGCAAATTCAATTAAGCTAAGCTAAGCTACAGGAAAATGCAGCGAAATAAAATTAAACTAAGCTATCTAATGCAAATCAAACAATGACTAACTCAACTAAATTCTCCTATACTCCAAATCCATTCCCCGCAACATTATAAAGTTTACAAGATACAATATGAAAAATATAAGACATATGACAAAATTTCCACTTATATACAAAATGAGAAACAAATTTATTAACCATGAAAGAACACATAAAACAATCTAAATATGTTTTAAACAATTCAAATCACTATAACAATTAAATTCACACAAAATTACATGTCACCCTTTACTTTTTCAAAGAAGGGATTTAAAACACAACTTATTATACAAATTAAGTTATATATAAAACAACATTTACACATATGGTAACATTCTTAACAAATGGATGCCAACATAAAAACTTAACAATACATAAAGTAAGATTTTATGCATATGATAACGTTCTTAAAAATAGACACCATCGCAATGCTTATCAGCTACATACAACTTGTTATGGTTTCTTTTAATAATAAGAATTATAGATGCAACTTGGAATGAAAATATTTCAAGGACCTTATCACAACTATTATAATTTTCAAACACGTTTTGCAGTAATACAATGAGCAAACAGTCACGCTTATGGACAAATTACAGATTGCAACTTAAGATCAGAAAATACGATCAGTTTGCACAACGAACAGATTGAGTAATGGATACAATGGTTGCAAATACGACAAAGATTTATAAATGAAATCACAATTTTAATGATGTTTGGAATGGGTTCTGGACATGTTTGCAAACTAAATTTTATAAACCTAAATCAAATTGCAATCACCGGTAATCCAAAGCAGGGAACACAAACCAAATAAAGTATATCAAATATTAAAGATACATTTGAATCCCAAACTAGCTACATGACATGTTAAAGTAATGGAAAATCAACCTGGAGTCTAATTAACTATCTCTGTATAAAACTCCATATCAACATTTCTGGAAATGATTGCAAATTATAGAAAATTTTGTCTGATTTCAAATGAAAGGATGAAACATAGACTGAAAGGAAGTATGAGCAAATTGTGCGAATGGCTGCCTTAATGGATTCTGAAGATATAAATTACATAAAAACGCAGGGACTTATCTGCGCAAAAGAAACGAAAATGAATTATATGAACAAGGAATTTTGTTGTTGTTGAGGGACCCTTCTCAAGAAAAGAGGATTTTCCACCCTAAACTGGAAACGAAATTAGCAAATCAACAGAGCTTGTGTATTAATATCAGAAGCAAAGTTTACAAATGTTTTTCCTGTCCCTTTGTGCCTCTGTTTCTCAATGAAAGATGAATTTTTATAGTGATTTGAATAGAGAGAAGGCCGACCCTTTCAGTGGCTGACCTCTCTAATAATAGAATTCCATAAAATCCGAAAACAACTTCCATTGATGAGTTAAACTAAATAGGTCGTGGATGTCAATTTCCTGGATTCGCACAACAAAACAGGTGTATACTTGGACGAGATGTAGAGAGAATATTTGCAAGAAGAAGCTCATGAACCATATTTCTGTTTATGGCATGAATTCATCCATATAGGAAAACAAACTAATCTCCAGGTGTGAGCGATGGGTTAAATGACCTATAACTGAAATTTAACTCACAAATATGATTTCTGGGCTGAATTTTGAATAGGTTGTTGCATGATTTAATTGCTGGGTGTTGAGTTTAATTATGGCTAGGCTATGTGCTAGATTTTGTTTCCTTTCCCGGCGTGATGGGTGTTCTCCTCCTCTTCACGACGTTAGTTAATTTACATTTCGTGTGCCCTGTTGTTCCTTCTTTCACGACATGCATTAAAAAAAAAACATGCATTAGTTATATCAAAACAATATAATGAAAATATTTTATAAGTGGCATGTTAAGTTATACTAAAACATTATTTAAATGCTTTTATATGCTATATAAGTGGTCACATGATTTTTATTCATTTTATGTTTAAAAGGAATAATTTCAAACATTAAAGGAATGTCCACAAGTTAAAGTGGAAGACAACCCCTTTTATGAGTTAACTCTCTTTAATTTTTAAATAATCATTTTTTTAATCATTTGAGTTTTAAAACTAAGTATTATTTATAATAATAATTCTTTTTAAATTTCTTTTAACCATCATTTTCAATAATTGTTTATTTTGTTCTAAAAATAATGCAAAGAAATCTTAGCATTAACCCATGGTTTTATTTTGCATATGCAGGAGCAACAAGACTAGCAAGAATCGAAAGATAAATGTATCACAGAATCAAGACAAAGGAAAGCCAAACTCAAGGAACCAATAAGGAACATGTCATCAAAACCTAGTGTAGAACTTAGGACCAAAAGAAGGGCTGAATGAAAGGTCAGATGAAGTACTGAAATGTTTATCATTTGCACAATATTGTGTTTAATACATTAAAAATAACATTATAAGCTCCATTTATGTTTAAGTGTTTTAATTAATGAAATACAATAAAAGATGGCCCTTTTAAAGGATAGTTGTATCAAATTACTGTAAATAGGTCGAGAAAATAATATAAATAAAATCATTATAAAAGACAATTTTGGAGCCCAACACATTTTTTGAGCAAGAGAGGAATGGATCCAAATTTCCATTGTTTTGCAAGAATTTTTTCGGCATCCTCAGTACATTTGAATTTGAAGCTGAACCATCCCTTCGTTAGGGAACTAGATTCTAGTTCGTAGTGTATAAGGTTCATCTAACTCTTCTTGGCCTAGTCTTCTAAACCGTCAAGGCTAAGCTTACGACCTCTAATTTTCCCAACCAAGGTCATCTTTGCCATGTTTCTGACTTCTCCTATGGATACATTTACTCACAGAGAGATTTATGGGCCCTTTTGTAGAGATTAGGCACTTATTCTTCCCCTTTTTTCTAGGATTTCATTCCAAAATTTCCTTGTTTCCTTGCGAATCCTCATTATCCTCTTTGTTTCTCTTATCAAAGCCAAAATCAATTGGGTACCCTTGTAATTCCACCGGCCAAAGGAAGGATTCTATAAACTCGTCTGGGTTGTGGTTTTCTTCTCCATCCATCGCAATGTGGGTTGAAGGATATGGAGGTTCAAGGAGGGAGGGAATCCATCTAGCTTATACGAGTTTGAAACCATTGAGCATGTTTGGATGCAAGGGATTCGTCGGGTTCAAAGCAGTGTTTTCATCAAATTTTGTATGTAGAATGGTAGAATCATAGAGGTGACTAAACCCTAGATTTTCTTCGAGAAGTGGAGGGAAAAGGAGTAGGGACTTCCACCAAGAAGCAGATCGAGCAATCTAACAGCCAGACCTAGCTGTGGAGATTCTACGGTGTGTCCTGGAGGGTAGTCCAACTTGAGACTACTAACCTTTGTTTCCATTGACCCAACAAGTTCGGTTGGGTTCACAATTGTCATAGCTATATGGAAATGCCAGTTAGAAACAGTGAGAGGTTCACCGCTTGTGGACAGTGAGGAGAAGATCGTTCCCCCCTGCTAGGGGTCCTCCATATAATCCACCAACTCGTCTTCACCATAAGCCATTTGTCATTTGTGGTTCATGGAGTAGAGAACAATAGTGTTTAGAGCCAATGGTTTTCAAAGCTTGCCACTGAAGCCCCTCGAGGTTTGAGAAAACACACACACATAGATTATATATGAAAATGAAAATATATATATTAAATTATTTTTTCCAAAATCATTTGCAACTTTATTGTATTTTTTTTATGCTATTTAAATTTTATATAAATTATAATAATATTTAAATTGAATATAAAAAGTCTATATTTTATATATACATGAAAATTTTTAAAAATATTTTAATTATTATTATTAACAAATAATTACCCAAATCTCTAATATTCCCAACAAAAGTGGTATTAACTAATTTAATTAATCCCTTAAATATATTGGGACAAACCTAATTATTAATAAATCTTATATACTATTTACATCAAATTTTATTTAAAAATTGTAACAAACCCATAATAATAACAAATTAATACATTATAAATTTTATTTAAGAAGTGTAAGAAACCCATAGTAATAACAAATTATTACATTGTAACTCTACTTCAAATAACTTATAGTCCTTTCTTTTTAACAAAATAATATTCTTCTCCATATAAAATATTAAATCCATAATCGGGTAAATCACGCAATGGTAATTATCTTCAAAAATAAGTTATACAACTTATAAATCCCATTATGGAGATAATAATCATAAACATCCTAATTATTAAACATATAAAACAAAATCATTAATATAAACTCTATTGATTTCAATTTTCCATGTTGTATATATGTTTTTCTTCCCAAATACTTACCATTCATCTAATTCTTATAGAAGTTTTAAAATGTAAATCTTTCCAATACAATATATATATATTAACATGTTTTTCAAATACACAATATTTATTTCTTGATTTGTTATATATAAATAATAATAAAAAAATTAACAAATAAAACTAAGAATAAACAAGTGGAATAAGCAACAAAGTTGCTTAGTACCTGCCTCCCAAGAAGAGATTGAAAATATATAGCAATAGGATAATTTTGCTATAAAATATATGATAAAACAAATATAATTACAATTTGAAAGAAATTAAAACAAAAATGAATTAAAAAATGTCCATTTAAATACGATATAGGTTATTGCAATGTAGCATAAAACAAGCATATTCAAGCTTCCTTAGATACTTCTAGTAATATTCTTGACTTATGTTATAAAAATATGCAAGTTTCTTTATAGACTAGCATAAATAGGAAATGAGAAATAATAGCTTATAAGGCTATAAATTAATATCATTGTTGTGAGAATAGTTTATCCTACCTATTGGTACCTCCTTTCTCCTGTAACATATTATAATTTAAAAGAAAATTATAAAACTTGTAATTCAACACGTGATGTTCCACATCAATCCATTACATAAGGATAGTGGAATTTAAAGCAACGTT
>LPNX011233663.1:5292-99007 GCA_001517045.1 Pseudotsuga menziesii
TTTCTCTACCATGAAAGCAAATTGTTTGGATAATCTCTGTAACTAACCATCAGAAGAAGAAGAAGTAATTGTTGAGAAATCTGTTCTCTTTTTTGTTCGTGTAATTTATTTTCGAGGGAAAACATTAGAAGAATCAAAAACTTTAAGCTGCCAAGACTTCACAAAGTTAGAATTTGGAATGGCGCAATACACAGATATGAGAGTATCTGAAAAGTCGTTGAATCCAGAGAAAAGCAAGCACGGTACCTGCACATATTCCTCTATCTCATCTCTTTCTTTGTAGATTGTACGCTCATGATCATGTTTATGTACTGTTTCCATGTTTTCTTTCAAATCCCTCACTTTCTTGATTAGAACTGTTGTCATAAGGGTTTCACTATATTTGTTTAATTGTTTTGGGGTAGATGAATTTGATGAACAGCAACAGCAACAGCCATGGCCAAGGCCATCGCCGCCTGCGGAGATTCATACGACAGCAACACAAATAAGCGATCATCAGCACCATGGTGAAGATGACGGTGATCATCACTAGAAGAAATCGGTGCTGTAGAAGGTGAAAGACAAAGCTAAAAAATTAATCAAGAAGAAGAAGAAGAAGCCCGATCATGGCCATGGAGACGAGCTTGGAATGCATTGCAAGCTTCTGTAGCAGTTTTTTCTGCATATACTTCTAAGTTTTTTGAGCTTCGTGTAGTGTAGTTCTCGGCCCGAAAGATAATGGAACAGCAGGTAATTATAAGGATGGCAGGAAGCTAAGTCATGTTGGATTCTCTTACAAACATTATGTTAGCTCTAGAATTCATGGGTCAATCCAAGTTTTGTGCATTGGATTTTTAGATTTCATGCTTCTTCTGTTTGTGCTGGCGTTTTGCCTTTCAAAATGGTTTGTTGTTTTTTTGTTGTTTCATGGTATGTATTGAATCCTATGGTTTAGGTGCTGAGTCTAGGAATAGTTGTTATGCCGAAATTACCCAGTATTTGCACTTTCCCAATATCATGGCAACAACTTCAGAACACTGAGTATCAGGTACTCGGTGACAGGGCCACAATGCTCAGTACTCCGTTGTCTCATCCCGATTTCCACCGAATTGCTGCAGTTCTGGACCAAATTTAGCACAACTTTGAGTTCATCTTGATAATGCCAGGTTTAGTTAGTTGTTACTAATTTGTCATGGGTTTACAATATATTCCACAGATTGATTCTGAAATTGACACAAACTCGCAGCCGTGGTGGAGTCAGATGTAATAAAATTACAGTTGTGATCATGTCCACTGTCCAGGTTAGAGCTGATTTAATTTTTAATCTGTTGATCTGTAAATAGGTGAGAGATACCAAAATGCAGACTGAAAAGAAAACCAACACGTATTATATATATATAATACTTGCGGTCATGAAACTAGTCAGCAACCCAGATCAGTGAGAAAATAATACGCATGCATGCATTGTTCATATTGGGCTCAAATATTGTTTCAGAGAGATCCGAAGCAGAGACAACCAAGACTTCAAGCTGCAAATTCTGCATGTACAAATCCCTAATGAACGCGTGGACCTTGAGAATGAGCGCGTGGCAATGGCGATGGGATATAAATATTATTTTTTTAAATTTATATTATGATGTCATCTTGCCACATGTCGACTCAAATCCAGATACCAAACCCCAATGTTGACATCATCCCCTATCAACCAATCAGCTATTTAGAAAACTAGATTTTTAACAAAATTAAAATAAATATTTTTCAAACGCCTAAGTCAAACTTTGGAAAACAGGTTTGATTTTTTAAAGCAGCGTCAAAAAACACCAGGTAATAGGCAAAGTCAACGCTGTTTGAAATCGAACGATTACAATATACCAGCCGGAGGCAGGTATAATAACATCACTTATTAGGTAAGAATACATATTTAAACCATCCATAAACCAGATAAGCATTAAATCATAAATCAAAGCTCATTATAATAGTAACAACAATTAATAAAATAAACTAGAGATATTAGCCAAGCACACAATTTAACAACAATTGTCTGCTTGATTCTTGCCAAAATAATAAATTAGAAGAGATTAACCAGCTACAGTTGAATTGAACATTAAAGATTAGAAAATTATGAAGAAAGGAAAATAAAATGAATGTTAAGAAAAATAGTTCCCTTGCGTTGACGAATTCATGGGAAATATCTGGTGGTATAGATGCAAATCGATTCCCTTTCGACAGTCAAATCGTGGCATGCTATCTTTCTTTAATTCAATGCGACTTGGTAGTGTTTCTGTAACCACCTCTGTAAAATTAACGATCTAACAATCTTTTCAATGAGTTGTCTATAGTGTAACCTTAGCAACCATTTTCTATATTAAATACATGGAGCAAACTCATACTGGAATTAATTATTTTTCGAGGGCAGCAGCTACAAGGTCTAAGCATGCAACCCTTATAAAGGTAGTAGCAAAGTCAAGCTGGTAAGATTACAAAAGCTTAAAATAGATTTTGAAAATTTGCAAATGAGAAATGTGAGACAATAAATGATTTTTTCACTAGTGTCTTGAATATAGTAAATTAGATCAAATATCATGCAGATAATTTGGATGAGGAGTCTTCCTATTAGATTTGACCCAATTGTTGTAGCTATTGAAGAATTTAAAGATTTGTCTCCAGTTTTTTTCGATGGTCATATGGTTCATCCATGGAAAATGCATTTAAATCACAAGTTCAATCTAGCAGCACCAAAGGCACAAGAGGAGGAAAAATCACTAATAGAGGTCCAAGAGGATTTGGAAGAGGAAGAATCAGCAATCACAATGAAGGTGGAAACTTAGACAACTCTCATGAAGAAGGATCAAATTCTAATTTCTTTGCAAGCTAAAGACAGAGGTGGTAGACATTTTCATGAATTTCATAGGAAAAGACAAAGGTATGACAAATCACATATCCAATACCACTATGGTAAAAAGCTTTTTCATTATGCACCTAAATGTAGGAAGAACCAGTTTGATATGAATAGGAAGAATACAAATTTCTCAAGACAAAATCACTCTAAAAATAATGATTCAAAGTTTATTACTTATAATAGTGCACAAGAAATATCAAAATAATATTGTTTTTAGATAATGGTTGTAGTAACCAAATGAGTGGAAACAAGGATATGTTTGCAAACATAGATGAATATGTGTAGTGAGAAGTAAAAATGGGAGATGATAACAAAGTAGTTGTCATGGGTAAAGGTAGCTTAAACTTTGAAACTAAGCAAGGTGAAAATAAACACATTCCAAATGCGTATTATGTCCCTAATCTCAAATAAAACCTATTTAGGATTGGGAATATACTACAAGAGGGATATAAAGTCTATTTTGAAAATGATGCATGTGAGATTCTTCATTGACATAGAACACTAATTGTAAAAGTCCAAATGACACAAAACAAGATGTTCCCTTTAAGGTTGCAAAATGATTTGTCTATTGTTTTCAAGGTAGTCCTCTCAGATGAGTCATGGTTATCGTACTTAATATTTGGTCATTTAAGCTTCAGTGGTCAAAAATTGTTGCATAGAAAAAACATGGTGAATGGTTTTCCATTGATTGAGAAGCCAAACAAAGTTTGTGAAGGTTACATTCTTGGTAAGCAGCATAGAGGATCATTTCCTGTTGATAATTCATATAGACCAAAATCTCCACTTGAAATTGTGCATTTATGCATACACCTTCCATTGGGAATAGCTTCCATTTCAAAACTTTCATAGATGATTATTCCAGAAAATCTTGGGTATATTTCTTGAAACACAAATCAAAAGATTTTGAAAATTTTAAGCAGTTTAAAGTCGTGGTAGAAAATCAAAATGGACACTACATTAAAATTATAAGAATACATAGAGGTGGAGAATTTGTCTCCAGTGATTTCTTGAGTTTTTGAAAAACAAATGGGATCAAAAGGAAACTTACACCTATTTATACACCACAACAAAATGGGAAATAAAAATAGAACAATAATAGAAATGGAAAGAAGCATGATGAAAGATAAACATCTACCAAATGAGTATTTTGTTGAAGTTGTAGCTTATGCAGTATATATTTTGTATCATTACCCCACAAAGAGTGTCAAGGATAAAGTACCACGTGAAGCATGGAGTAAAAAAAATCATAATGTTTCTCATTTAAGAGTCTTTGGGTGTATTGCATATGCACGTGTTCCTACTAAAAATAGGAAGAACTTAGATAATAAAGGATAAATATGTATTTTTGTGGGATATAGTGAGCAATCAAAAGAAGTAGAGATGTCAAGTTTCTTGAAGATGAAGAATGGATTTGGAATGAAAATCTACATCATGAGCAACAATTTGAAATGAAAGATTTTGATGAATATCAAGCTCCCAACAATGGCTCCAATTCACGTAGTACAACATTAGCACCTGAATCTACTTCAAGATCTACTTCAATACCTAGATATCACTCAACTAATAGCTCAAGGTTAGATGGAGCTATAGTGAAGACAAGAAGTCTCAAGGAAACATATGAGTTAACACAAGGTAATGATGATGATGTTTTAATTTCTTATTTTGCATTATTTTTTGTTGCTAATCCAATATGTTTTGAAGAAGCAATTAAGTATGAAAGTTGGAAAAAGGCCATGGATGAATAAATTGAAGCAATAAAAAAAAATCAAACTTGGAAATTAGTGAATCTTCCAAAAGGAAAAAATGCAATAGGTGTAAAATGGGTCTATAAGACAAAGTTTAATATAGATGGAAATGTTGTAAAGCATTAAGCAAAGCTAGTTGCAAAGGTTTTTTCACAACAACCTGAGATTTATTTTAATGATATTTTTGCTTAAGTAGCTAGATTAGATATAGCAAGAACAATGTTAGCATTAGCACAACATCATAAATGGAAGGTTTATCAAATGGATGTCAAAGCAACGTTTTTTAATGGGATATTACAGGAAGAAGTATATGTGCAGCAACCGCCAGGTTATCACATACTCGGTCATGAACATAAAGTTTATAGATTCAAAAAAGCTTTTCATGATATCAAACAACATCCAAAATCTTGGTGTAGGTGCATTGATTCATATTTCTTAAGCCATGGTTTTAACAAATGCACCAATGAGCAAAATCTTTACATCAAGGTGAATAATCAAGGTAAGGTGTTAATTGTATGCCTATATGTTGATGATATGATATTTACAGGAAACTTTTCAATTGAGTTGTTTAAATCAACAATGAAAAAAAGAATTTTAGATGACAGATTTGGGGTTATTGAAATATTTTCTAGGCATAGAAGTAAGTCAAACAGATGATGGAAATTTCATTTGTTAAACAAAATATGCAAATGATGTTTTGAAAAGGTTCAATACATTGAATTGCAATCCAAGATCTATACATGTGGCAACAAGATTGAAATTGAGCAAACAAGACATGGGTACAAAGGTAGATCTAAGTTTGATCAAAATATTGGTAGGCAATTTGATGTATTTGATGGAAATAAGGCCTAACATTATGTATGTAGTAAGTTTGATTTCAAGATTCATGGAGATTCCAAAGGATTCACATTGGAATATGGCGAAAAGGATTTTGAGATATGTTAGTTGTAGTGGGGATTTCTCCCTGGCTACGTGCAAATGCACCAACCTTAGCTCATCGAGAGCATAAGGAAGAGTTCAACAATAACAGAAGAAACAAGAAAATAACAACAAATATATTTTTGGGTTTTCACATATATATAAAAACTAACTCATCCAAGAAATAACAAAGAACACACCTTTCTGAAAATGGGTCACTATAGCCATCCTTGGAAGTGGTTCCACAGCTCCACGGTTTGGGTCTCCAATCTCTCCCACCACTAGTTGTCAAAGGGGGGGAATGGATCCAAATAGGTACGGATTGAACTCAACATACACCGTGGGAAATGGCATGGCAAAATATGGAAGGGAAGGTATGTGATGTGACTGAGAGAAAATGGAAAAAAATGATTTTGGGGAAGTCCTTCACAATGTATTTATAGTACGTTCCTAGGGTTTTTTTACCCATGGTATTTACCTATGGGGTTTTTACCCATTCTCCTTTTTTAGGGTTTTTTAGCCTTTTTTGGAGAGAGTGGGGATAAATCATAATAAATTCTCATCATCCCTTCATTTATGGGAAGGAATAATGATGTTTTGGACCATTTTTAGTGGTAATACAATTGTGAAGGTAAAAAATGAAGAAAATGTGGTGGGAATATAATGTATGACTATGCTTTTAGACCATGGAGAGCTAGGTGAACACTTTTTAGTGTTAACATATTACCCCCTGATGTGTGAGGGAAGGAGCTCATCGTATGGCCGATAGACATCATAGGATCATGGGAAAAATGGTGACAATAGTGGAAATACTGGAGAGGGCCGTGGAGAAGTGGAGCTTCCGCGTTCGAACTATGGTAGCTTTTGTTTTTTATTGGTTCTCAAAAATGGATGAGATACATATAATGGGTGACATGTATATGTATGAGGCGGGCATACCCATGCTCATCAAAATGTCAAAATGAATAAATAATAAGGATCAAGGCTCAAAATAATGGGATCTGATCAATACATATACAATTGGTGATACATAATGGTGGCCTCAATGGGAGGTTGAATACATATAATGATCTAAATAACTGATACATAGGAACAATGGAATTCTCATGGAATGCAATATCATCACAACTGATGCTCTATTGGATCTAGAGGTGTACATAACTTAATGGACTCAATGACTGAGAGTCAAAATCTCTGTGGTACAATATGTAGCATCAAGTACTGGATATACACTGAAGCATAATACTGGGGGATTCTGAACATTGTCGCCAACGCAGGATGAGAATCACAAGGGACATGAGACTGTATGGTTCCTACAGTAGACTCACCAATGTGCTATATGAAGGTAACAAGAGGGGTCTTCAACCAAATAATGAATGGACCAATACCTTATATGAATCTCAACGGTGTGATGATGTAGCTGGAGTTGATTGCGTGACACACAACCAAATCGAATGGCACTAATGACTCCTTTCAAGCGGTCCAAGGAACTCATCAATGAGGTGTATGAAACCAAGATACAGGTACCTATGGGTCTATCCTCTAGAATAGATGTGTTGATTTTGACAGAGGGAGACCTGCAACTAATCAAGGAAATGGCGTTTCCTTGACTAGAAGCACAAGGGGGATAACCAAAGATATGGAACAATTAGGGGACTAACACACTGAATGGGGGAACAGGGGAAGGGGAGTATGGGGGACCCAAAATTCATTTTCTCAGAGTATGATGGAAGGGATAAACTAGAATAAAATGAAACTGACTCATGGGAGCGGGATCATAGCTGTAATATCGGTAAGATAACTACAATGGGAAATACTGAGGGAGGTAACTAGAATAGGAATATCCAGGGGATTCAAGGAAGACTCATCGCAGAATACTATGAACAAATGTGACCCAATGGGGGGAAACTTCCATAATGTGATATCATATGTGGTGGATCCTAGAGACATCGTTCCAACCTTATTCATAGTTTAAGGAGAATGAAGAAGGGATAGAAGTATTCTCAATATGATATGATCTCATGGATTTTTAGCAAGCCCAAGAAGGTAAATGCTCGATGGTGTTTTCATTTTTAGAGAGTTTGAAAATAGGAAGAAGACTCTAGTGTGGTTTCTTTTTCATAAATAGTATCCTAAGCCTGAAAAAGAATAGAAGTATGTGTTGGGTAAAAAGCATTAAACAAATTATAACAAATATCCAACGATTTAATTTTCAACCCGGAGAGAGCATAGACTTGTGAGGTACAAACAAAATATATATAGGGGTAGAGTGTCGTTGAACTTAATATATAAATGAAATTAAAAATACATGACTAAAATTGAATGAAAATTACAAAAGAAAAGAAGGAAATGACATGAAATAAGCTGGTATAAAGCAATTGACATTAACTGGTATAAAGCAATCAATATTAACTGGTGAGCTCACATAAAATCAATACTATTAATTCGTAAGAAAAACATAACAACTCATAAGAAAGAAAGTGCTAAAAATCTACATTAACATGGAAGAGTACAGGATTTGCATCAAAGCATAATCTCCATTACA
Organism: Pseudotsuga menziesii; assembly: GCA_001517045.1. Classification (NCBI taxonomy): domain Eukaryota; kingdom Viridiplantae; phylum Streptophyta; class Pinopsida; order Pinales; family Pinaceae; genus Pseudotsuga; species Pseudotsuga menziesii. The sequence goes on from LPNX011233663.1 coordinate 13,379, forward strand.
ATCAGAAATCCATTCTATGACTAAGTCTAAACTATTCTCTACTTATAAACCACTAGAGAGATCTCCAACCAAAATGAGGAGAGAGTCCTCCTATTTATACATGAATTCAAGATAAGTGATCATAATTACAAATCCACTATTCTCTCAACTTATCCCTCAAAATTATCAAGAAATCTACAACTCATCCCTTTAGGTTGTCAACAAATATTGGATGAGATATTCTCTTCACACTTCCATGATCTTCTCCTTGAAGTTAGCCACATCTAGAAGATGAAATTCGAATCTGAGGCTAGGTGGTCATTTTTGAGCTTGCTAAAGTCTTCAAATACACCTATAAACATCACCAAAATCACCCAAATTTAAAGTATAATGAAAATAGGTTATTTCTCTCAATAATTAACCATAAATTCACTCAAAATACTCAAAAATAAATTATTTGGAAAATGGTAATATAAACCCATATTTATTATGAAAGTGGTGAATATTAATNGATAAATGGTATGCAAAGGATGAATAAGATGTGGTCATTTTGCAGCTCAATAGTATACAAAGGAAATCTCTCCCAACCTTTAGGGAAAGGGATACTTCTTTATCATAGGTAGTCCAACCAGGTCGGAAAAGGTTAAACCTATACTGTCTAAATAGTCGTTCAAATACTTTTACAAGCATGAATGAAACCAAGTTTGCTCGACGATATTTTCTTGATGAGAGGGATGGAAAATAGCTTAAAGACAACCAATAATGAGTTTTTTTGTAAGTTACGGTCCCAATGTCCAAGAAATCATAAAAGAATACAAAGGGAAACGTTCCTAGTGTGAAGGTGCTAGGGAGTCCTTTTCTTTTGATAGTCTACATAGTCCGAAAAAGGATATAAATGAGGCTACATATACGCCGTTTCAAATACTTTAACGAGCGTGAAAGGATGCAAGTGTTCTCGACAATATTTTCATTCTTTTTGGAGTCATAAAAGAGCTTAATGGAAACTCTGTAATAGTCAGTTAAGCAAAGAGGATGTGTTCGATGTATGGAAAGAGGTTATCTTGTGAACATGGATGATAGGAATAACTAAGGAACACGGATGGGGCTTCCTTGTGGGATGATGGATGGTGGTAAAATAAGGCCATATCTATAGTATGGATGGAGCGGAGGGATCGTAAACATGCCATGATGTGCATGGGATGATTCATGTGAGGGAAAGTAAATCGAGGTGACTCCAGTAAATGGCCCAAAGAAAGTAGGGAGGGAGGCAGTCTAGTAGGTCATTTCTTCACCCGAGATATTTTTTCACACTGGTGGCATCTTCCTATCCTCATAGAGGATGATCCATACATGAGCATGGACTACTGGGGAGATTCGGAGAGACCTCAACCTCCATGGCAAGTCTCGGCACCTGACGGTACAAATACATGACGCTTTTTTGTTGCAATCATATAAAGTTTACTAGCATTGTGGTAGCTAGATCATGTGTGTGAAATACTATGTGCATGTGTAGATGTGGGACCGCACCCTCCAGCGGGGTACTAGCAATGCACGTGTAAGATGGAGTGTTTAGATCCACTCGCTCATGGGAAGAGAAGGCAACAAAGTTCTATAATGGATTCACTGCGGATGGACATGGAGAAAATACTAGAAGGGGTCACCGAATCATGGTAAAAATGATATAAAAAAATAAATAAAAACTATGACACAAGTGTACTCATGGTGGGTGACTTCAGGCATAGAACCTCTTTTGGTAGAGCCCATTGCGGGGATTCTTCAAGAGGTGGCCGTCAGAGTCAGCAAGGATATATGCCCCCTTTCTGAGACATCGATGGATGACATATGGGCCGTACCACATGGAATCAAACTTTCCTTTCCATAGCTTATATTGGCTTGGTCATAGACAAGGACTAGATCCCCCTCTCTAAATGTGTGAGGAAGGATGTGGGAATCATAATGGGACCTCGACTAAGTCTTAGTTTCTTCAATCATTTGGAGAGAAGCATGACGGTACTCATTTGTTCATTCAAGAATGAAAAGGTGTTGTTCTAAGGGTGAAGTTTCAGGGATAATTTCAATGGCAAGGATGAGCGACAAAATCTAGCATTCGATGGGAAGTACTGATTCCAAACCATGGACTAACTAAAAATGGGTAAAACCGGTGGCGTTTTTAGAGATCTCTCCATTGTCACGAAAGTGGTGTTGGGATAGATTAGGAGCATATTGCACGATCGAGGAAACGGAAGTAGGACTGGAACTAGAGATCATATAAATGGTGTTGGTTGTGTCCAAGGAAGAAACCAGACGGTGGACGTCCTTAAGGATAGTAACGTTGAACTCACGAGAGTGTTTCCAAAGGTCATGGGGGAGTGACTGATACTCAGGAAAGTCTAGGAAATGGTGAGAATAATGACCATATAGACCAAAAACTACACAATGGTGATTGGTTTTCAATGACTTATTTTTAACCATTGGTGGATCTGGGACAGTGACCACTGGGGCGCCGTCAGTGTTGTCTATAGTGTCCATGTGGGTGCAAATGAGAGGCAAACCGGGATAGTTTTGTGTCATGTAGCCTTTGACATTGGAAAAAGAACATATAGGAGTTGGATGCGGTTATATCGCGGGTTTGGCTTCATTTCCCCCAACCTTATTTGGAGGAAGAGGGGAAGGAGTAGCGACAGGAGTAGCATTTGTTGGAGCAGGAGGTGGATGTAACATCCTCTCAATAGGTAGGATGGGAGTCAAAACAACCTGGGGTGTCGGGGGTGGAGTAGGTGGTTTGAGGTACCACACAGTAATACCCAAAGTGAAATTAGGCAAGTTGAGAGTAGCAATGATAGGATTTCTCACAATACCAGATGGTGGAAAAAGGAAGGGTATCGTGTGGACCATGAATGAACCCCAATAATTCCTAGAGGATTATGGTTGAGGTTACGAAGAGGTAAAAATGTTACCGGATGTGATAGTGCACAGATCCAATATATCAGTCAACGAAGGTGGAGGTGGTAAGGACAAAAAGGTGTCCTTCATAGGAGCATTGGAAAACAAGCACGAGCCAATGAAATTTAGGGATGGAATGGACATGATGTCGATGTTAGTGTAGATAGTGGGAAGGACATGTTCCTATGTGTTCGACCCCTTCGAATCATAGTACGTCAGTTGGTCAATGGTCATGATATTCCCATCATGAGGGAACATCAGGAGTCGAAAGATGGTAGAGGAAATGACTCACATTGCATACATGTAACTATGTCCTAGGAGGAGGTTGTAATCAAGTTGGGAGTTGAAAAAATCAATGTAAATAAACATTGTTTCGTCAGATACCTGAACAAAGACATTTGTGAGAAATCCTTGTGGTTGAGCGGAGCTTCCATCATAGGTGTGAAGGGCGGTGGAGGAAAGTTGAAGGGTTTGGGATCCGAGTTTCTGCCAAACAAAGGTTGACATAACATAGGTGGATGAGCCCTCATTAATGATGCATCAATGAATAACCAAATTTCGTATCATGACCGAAACTTGGAAGGTGACAGATGATGGCATCTGGGTTTTTCCTTGATCCACGTCGAAGGTAATCAGCCTAGAATCAAAGGGATATATGACACCTAATGTATATAACAACGCTTTACGTTGTGAATGATAGGTTTTTAGAACTTCTAGAGTGGACATGGATGTGGGAGACTAGGCCAAGTCATTAACAATGCTATAGTTAACCTCATCTCTCACAGTGGCGTTGTCCACGACACGACACAAAGGGAACCGAGAGACTTTGGAAATCTCGTCCGTATGGGGTCTCAAAAAATGAAAAGACATGTGCACAGTGGTGTAGGTAGATTACAGATATGGGTCAATAGTTTTCGTGGTGGAACCATATTGGTTTTGTCGATTCTATAGGTTGACATCAGATGATAACGTCATGAGGTGATGGACACAAAGATCTATGGGTTTAGCTATAGAAGTGGTCGTGGGAGCTTATGGGTCCAAGGGTCAGGTTTCAACCATTCCTTGGCTTGGAAGGGGGTTTTGGAGAACTATAGGTAGAGGACCCGGTGGTGCTGGGTTTAGATGAGATGGAGCAGCCGCGTTGGGATCACGTTTACAGTTGTTTTGGAGTAGATGGTGGAGGCGATTCAAGTGAGGACACTAATGAGTGTAATGATCATAAGTATGACATATGGAACACAGATGGTTAGTCCACAACTGTGGGTTCTTACTAGGTCAAGCGGGATGTTGGGGATTCTGTGAAGGAGGTTTGACTTCGTTATTATTCGATGGGTTGGCATGTTGGCCACCTCCTTGAGGCTGGTTGTTGCCCTGATTCCTGCCTCTCTTGTTCCTTCCATACCCTTGTTGGTTATTGGGAGAAGGTTGGTTAGGGAGATTTAGTTGTGCATAGACCTGTCCTAGAGGAGAAGGAGGAGTCGGGTTCAAATTTGAAGTAGCTTTCAAAGGTGGTGCATAATAGACCAAAGTAACTGGTGGGGATGCAAAGCTGGTTGTTTGACTAGTACACAAGTGTGAAGAACAAGTCGATCCATGAACATCAGGGGTTTGTGTGGGAGGTGCATAGGAAGAGGTGGCTTCGGACTAAGCCATTGCATGTAAATAATCAAGGGCGTAACCTAAATGCGCATAGGAGGGAGTATCTTTGTACTAATACATTGTGCATGAAATATCAGGGGCATAACTTGGTTGGGAAACACTATGGGTGTTACCACGATGTGGTGGCATCATGAGGGAGCTCGAATTAAATTAAGGATGTTGGGTAATAGAGTCGATAACTCCATCAGCAACATGAGATTCCCTCAATGTATCTCAATGTGAGGTGTCGACGCAGGGAGAATCTAGTATATTGGGGAGAATCCAGTGATATGGGTAGTTGTGTTCTATCGACACGATAATAATATTTTCACTCCCTCATCATAATGGATGGGTAACAAGAAGTATTGAAGGAACATTGAATCTAACGAGGAGAAGTCATGGTAGCTAGCATGAGGAAGTTTGATATGCCACTTGGCCACAGTGCTAGTGAGTGTGCACTGGAACAACCTCAACAAGATGAAATCATCCACTATGTTGTTAAATGAACACCATAGGTGGAATGACATAATGTTATTTTGAGGATCATGTCTCGCCTTACCCTCAAACTTAGGGATGTATGAGGGAGCCTTATAGGCATAGGAGGCCATTGTGGGTGATGATGAATGGGTTCATTGGTCAACTTTTTGAAATCAAGCAAGTTGAGACTAGACATAAAAGGGAGGCTAGATCTGAGATTGGCTTGGGAAGGACCCTAGCAATGGCGTCAGTGGCCGCGAGAACATAGTTCCCATGCATAACTGGGGGTGGATGAGGTTGACTTCCAACCATAGGAAAATTCATTGGTATGGTAGGAATAGTCGGAATAGACATGGAAGGGCCACTTCCACCAGGTATAAATGGTGGAATGGTAGTGACCATGGTGGCTAGAATGGGACCACCACTAGTGGGTAGTGAACCAGCAGCAGTGACAAGGGGCCCACTAGGACTAGGGAATGTTGGCCCAGTGGAAGGGATAGCCATTATCATAGGCAGAATGGATGTAATACCACTACTAACAATCCCCCCTTGAAAGGATTCATGATGTGCACCATCCATGGGGATAGATGGAGCAGTGAATAAGGTGGGCTTGGACTGATATGAATTTGAATCAGACTCGGAGGCCCTATGTGGCTTCGAAGGTGGTGAATTATGTTGAATATGACTCCCACAATGATGGTTCAAGGAACCAAACTGGGGGGTATGCACCCTAATCCGATGTGAGTAGCATGGTGGAGCTATGATGACACCATGGAGTGCTGTGTAATGAATGAAACCTCGAGAGTATCAATCGCAGGCTCAAAAACACAACTACATCTGAGTGTGTAGAAGGAGAGCGTATGAAATGGCGGATCACACAAAAACAACAATCTCTAAAATTGAACTGCAACAATGGGTCATAGCAAGGTCAATATACAACAATGTGGCCATAAATCCAAGATGCAGAACTACCTATAAAATGAAATGACACACTAATATATGCGTTAAGAGTGCAAGCAAACTCCTAACAAAATCTAGAATCCCCCCACAGATCGTATCCTCAGCAAGGTGATGAAATCCCAGCCAAAAAATATGAAATGGAAGAACAATATAGGCTAAGAGAATCCCACTACTGAGAAGGACCTCTTAGTAAAAGAGCCCTAGAATAATGGAAACTAGGCTACCTCATTTAGAACATGTCTGTTCAGTTTACTGATGGTCAAGCCTTTTGTCCCTCAACGCCTGGCTAGGTGATATGAGAAGGAATGCGAAGGTTAATCCTTCAGTGCAAGATGGAGTGTGGTATTCCACCCTAACATCTGAAACCCCTTAGTTTGTAGTTTCCTCCTGCTAAGAAGGGGGCCTCCCGACAAACTGGTTGTGATTGTGTCAACAAGTACAAGAGGATTTTGGTCCCCTAGTGGAAAACAACTATGCCTCAATATTTAAGTGAAAGAGGGGTGTTGTTTGGATGCATATTCACAAAGTCTAAACTTAGCTACAATATTGTTTTGTCCTCAAGCGAGGTTACAATGTTGGTTGTGTTAAGTTATTTTTTAAGGATTGATTTGGTTCATGAACCAATCTTTTTCACTTATATGGTGTGTGATATGTGTGAAAATGATGTGTATACAAACCACAGTAATCCACGACGAATATGTAGCAATCTCATTGTTGGGATGAAAATATAATGTACATAAAAGGCAGTAAATGACAGTAAATATGCAGCAAAATAATTTTTTCTTCCAAAAATAAAATGTACTTGAAGTAAATGAGCAGTAAAAGGAACTAATCAAATGTAGGAAACATGGCATGGGGTCTCAACCAAAAATATGAACTAGAACGACTCACAAACCAAGTAAGTGGGATTTCAAAACATACTAGGGGGATGCAAAAGATCACATCTAGAAATAAACATGACAAAAAAAGGTTTTACACAGATAGGGTGTCTGAAACAGGAATATGAAGCACCAAAATAGACTAAAAAACTGTAAGTCACATGTGTCGGTGAAACAAGGGCGATCAAGGTCTCATAGAACAAGGAAACAATCACAATCTAGGAAAAAAAACAATGGACATAGCCAATTTGTGAAAAACTAAGGATTAAGCACGACAAGTTGCTAAAAAAAGAGTATCAGTAGCAACTGAGGTCACTCCGAACACTAGGACAGGAGTGATCTGGGATTCTGACCTAGGTTGCTCTTATCAGGGAAAAAGGTGCAACCTGGGTCGTGCTTATCAAGAAACAATATGCGACTGGGTCACATCTTTATGCCGAATAACTGTAACATGGACCGAACAGATTTTGTTTTTTAAAGAGACTGTTGACTAGGATCGGGGGGAAAGCACTAATGCGGTACTAGTTCAGATCTTTCGCGAGGGGGTCAGATATGTTACAACTGATGGAAGCAAGGGATAATAGACCAATATAAAAACCTTCAAAAACAAGATCTTTATGGATCGACCAAGTGGAGTCTCCAAATATATAGTTGGGATTTCTCCCTAGCTACGTAAAAATGCACCAACCTTAGCTTGTTAAGAGCATAAGGAAGAGTTCAACAATAACAAAAAAACAAGACAATAACAACAATTTTTTTTTAGGTTTTTACATATATATAAAAACTAACTAATGCAAGAAATAAAAAATAAAATTTCTTTCTGAAAATGGGCCATCGTAGCTATCCTTAGAATTTGTTCCGCAACTCCACAGTTTGGTTCTCCAATATCTTCCACAACTGGTTGTCAAAAGGGGGAAATGGATCCAAATGGGTATGGAGTGAACTCAACATATGTTGTGGGAAATGGCATGGCAAAATATGGAAGGGAAGGTATGTGATGCGACTGAGAGAAAATGGAAAAACGTGTTTTGGGGAATTCCTTCACAATGTATTTATAGTGTGGTCCTAGGGTTTTTTGACCCATGGTATTTTATTGTCCATGGTATTTATCTATGGTTTTTTTACCCATTCTGTTTTTTAGGGTTTTTTACCCTTTATGGGAGAGAGTCCGGATAAATCATAATAAATGCTCATGATCCCTTCATTTATAGGAAGGAATAATGATGTTTTGGACCATTTTTAGTGGAAATACAATTGTGAAGGTCAAAAATGAAGGAAATGTGGTGGGAATATGATGTATGATTATGGTGTTAGACCATGGAGAGCTAGGTGAAAAAATTTTAGTGTTAACATTAATGGAACAAGAGTTTATGGCATCTTATAGTCTAGATGAGATGATTTCATACTAGTTGGCTATATAGACAGTGATTTTGAAAGCGTCATTGATGACAGAAAAAACACATCTAGATATATTTTCCATCTATGTTCAGGAGAAATCTAATGGGCTTCCCCAAAACAACTCATTGTTACTATTCAACTACAGAAGCAAAATATGTAGAGGCAACATTAGTAGTGTGTCAAGCACCATGGATAAGAAGAATTATGTCATATTTGATGCAATATCAAGAATGACCAAAAAAAAATTACTGTGACAATAATTCAACAATAGGACTATAAAAAAATTATGTTTTCACAAAAGGAGAAATCACATTGATACAAGATATATTTCATTCAAGAACTTATCAACAATGGTGAAATATATCTTGAATTTCGCAAGTGGGTGAGTGCACAAAGTTGAGGGACCTTTTAAATGCAATGGTAAAGTGAATTCAATCACTCTTGATCCATAAAATAGAAATCATACCAAGCAATACCAACCCTGCCAAGCCTAGTCCCAAGGCTGCCAACATGCATGCCAATTAGGATAGTACACCAAAATGAGCCCTCATTTTATTGATGCAAATCACACTCCCGTTTTTGTTTGAAGAAACTCGCTCCCATTTCCTAAAACCTATTTTATGGATAAAATGGGAAGAGCCTATCATTTTCAGCACAACGTCGCACTATTGGAGCTTCGACGAAGCAGAACAAGAGTTGTCGAACGCATTTTGGGTGAGCCAAATCCATCAACCTCCACCCTGGGATCAACTTCTTCGTTGTGAGGTAATTTCTTCAAATCTTCTCATGAATTTTTCCCTGTATTCATTAATTTATTTTCCCTAATTTGAAATTAAACCAAAATTTGTTAATTTATATGGCCAATTGAAACCAATGGAAACCAAAACCCCTGTGGAATTGGCCAATGAAAACCAAAACCCCAATTTAATCATAAAAACCAAATAATTTTGATTATTTACCAAAATTCATACCCAAAATTCACATGCCCAATGGAACCAAAACCCTAATTAACTCAAAAAAAACAAATCAATTTCACTATTTCCATATGCATATGCACAAGTGTCCTTGTAAATCCATACCAAAATTCACAAATATGCAAATTTTTTCAAGCACATTGCAAGTTTGCAAAATTAATTTACATTCCCAATGTAAACCAAAACCCCAATTAACTCATAAAAAAAAATGAACTTCACTATTTGCATACGTATATTTGCAAGCATCATTGTGAATCCAAACCAAAATTAACAAATATGAAAAGTTTGTCAATTATATTGCAAGCTTGCATACAACTAAAACAAATCAAGTAGAACTAATAGCTTCCCTAAAATACTTAAAGAAACATGGTAAATCCCTTTCCTCTATCCGAAATGTCGAAGTTGGTCATCCAAGAAAATCAATAAACACCTTATAGTTTTGATGAAACTTCCTAATACAAGTGTTAAAATAAGTTATAGAAGCTTCCCATGCTTAACAAATATTTCCTCTTGACTAAAGAAGGGTACTTTTTGGTTAAGGTCAAGACAACGAAGTTCAACAATAGGCTCTACAAACATCAAGATACATAGGGAGGTTAATGTGCTTGATTACATGCCAATAACATACTATCATACATGGTAGAATCCATTGGAAACCTTGAAACCATAAAATCCACTACACACAATTATGCATTTAGTCTCTCATGGGTATATAGAAAGTGGGCATAGAAGTAAAATAACATCAAGTGGAATCCATACATGGCCTAAATTACATATAAACAAAGATATGCTAAATAGACTTTGGAGTCCAAAAACCATCACACTACAACATATAATTACACATCTAACAAAATCGTTGCCTATATTGGGATTTTATTCATCAATAGCACATTATGCCACCTATTCTAGGCTCTAGTCGTTGCCTCTACCCGCAATCTGGGAGATGGTCCTACAAGGGCATTAGCCAGCACCTCACAATCTCAATGAAACTTCATAATCCAAGCCTTAAAATAATCTAGAGGGGCTTCCCAATCAACATATGCACATAGGACATTTTATGTACACATGCATATGGAAAATGGAATTAATACTTGAATTTAGGACATAAATTTAAAATGAAAAAATGTTAAATGCCAGAGAGATTGGTTCTGCTTGGAGGGGTGGAGATGAGTTCCGTTGCTCCTTGTTAGACTCATTGCTGACTATTGTTCATACAATCGCAATATTGAACGATTATTTGTATAGCATCGCATCCTACAGGGAGATAAAAATACAAGAATACATTCATGGTTTGAGCTGCAATGAGATAAAGAAGCTGAAAATAACCACAGAACAAATTTATAGATTGTTTACAATTCCTGGGATAGATGACATTCCAGAGAGCACCAGGCCACATATTTGATTGAGTGGTCCACCTTTACACCCATTAGAGACCATTGGATGGATAGATGGTACATGGTTTTTGGCATTCCCCCACACAACAATAGGGAAGTATCGTTTTACTTCCTCTTAAAGTTGTATGTAGAGTTTTTGATGGGGAAACATGTTAACTATTTTTACATGTTGGGATTCCAGGGCGTTGGTAGGGGGATGCCCCAAAACTGACCCAATTCTATGCATAGATATTCCAATCGCCAGATACCTACACCCCATGCCCAGCTACCAAGGGAAGACATCCTTCCTACAGATGATATGGTTTCCTAGACACGAGAGGCATTTCTAACTCTAGTTGAGATGGTTTATTGACACACGACTACTATTGACCAGACATCACCCTCTTCCTCTTTTGGGTTACAACCACCAACTTCTGGTGGTAGAGGACGATTTATTGGTGGGGATAGACCGACATCCCATGTGCCTCAGAGCGAGCCACACGTGTGCACAATGTGTGTTCAATCATGTTATAGTCCTGGACCAAGACATGGTATCTCTACAATTACTGGTGGTCAGGTAAGGGCATTGTTAAAGCTCTATTGTTGTTCAATTTTTAATTTTTCCATATTGTACATATATTAAAAGATTCGTAATATATGAAAATTTTACTCTTGCAGGATATTGATGCCTCTCAAGGGGGTGGTAGTGCACCTGGTGTGGTTGTATCTGAGGCCCAACCAACCAACATTGAGGTAATATTTATGCATGTGTCATTTTGTTAATACATCTCATTTTGTTAATGCATGTGTTAGTCTTGATTAATTTGTTAAATTGTCTAATATATACAATTTTTGAAGTTGTAGGAACCCCATTTAGAACCAGATGCTGGAGACTTTGATCTCAGCCAAAATAATCCCAAGTGGAATTTATGATTACCTGAAGAATGTAAGTACATGGTTAATGACTGAATCTTGTTCGATTATTTAAATTTCTTACAGTAAGCTCCTTTATAGATTACTGATATTTATAATTTTTGAACTTGCAGATGCTATCTAGATCTAAAGAGTGGCAAGAAATTGTTGGAAGTGGTCCCTCCCATAGGGAAGATATGTCCCAAGTAGGGGTAAGTATATTACAACATGTTAGTTTTTCAGTACATATTTTTCCATCCATTCAAGTCCATTTCTAACTATGGTAACACTTTCTGACTGTAGACATCATCGCAAATCCTTGCACTGCCTCTTTGGTTTGGATATCCCTGTATTCCAAAAGTAGATAAGTGGGTTTTTTACACCAGACGAACCTCTTCTTTGAAAAGAGCGGGTGTCGATAATGATCAAACTACTCATCCCACGGTAATGTACACACTTCCAATGGTAGTTGCTGGTTAGCTTTGAATTCACTTCACAACTAGTTTTTCTTAATGTTATTTTCACATGTTTACAGCATCAGGATGTAGAGTCATCCGTGCCAGACCTTAGTGGTGTTTTTGATGCAGTAGTCAATGTTGCATCTACAATAGGGATATGTCACACTGAGGTACATCTACTTGAATATTTCTAATTGTATAGTTCATTTATATTGTCTATGGACATGCACAATGTCTAATTTTATCATTTGGTGAATGTAGCCACACCCCGGTCCATTAATGCATGAGAATGAGGTTGATGTTCAAGCTATGGCTCCTCTTACTACTAAAGAAACCTAGTTTATTCCCCTAGAACAAGTTTTTTCGGTGAGATGTTCATTTTTTACATAATTGATTAGTACTTTCTCATTCATGTACATGTTGATAATTGTTGAGATAATTGACATTTTTTTTTATTCGCAGAGAAGCATTGCAGAGAGACTCTCTGCAAGGAGGAGGACACTAGAGGCATCTATACCCTAGATGGATAAAGTGATTGTTTGTTTTATGTACAATTGAGTCATGTTTTAAATTTCTGAACTTTGTCATTGTTGGACAGTACTAGTTCAATTACATGATCAAGAAATATTATCATTCATTTTTAGTCACCAAAGATGCACAGTATTTGTGGAAAGAGGAAACAAGCATCGGGGTTAGGACAAAACAAGAGAAAGTTATAGTTTTGATGTGTTAGTCCAAGACAATATGTATTTTTCTGTACAATAGAATGTTAGAGTATAGGGGCGCGGTCTAGGACATATGTACTTTCGTTTCCATGTACATAAAAGATGTTTTTGATACATGTACATTGACATGACATATAACAACCTTCTATTTTTGTATTATAACTTTCATGATATAAAAAATATTTCATATCAAGGCTCTTGAGATATTCATGGTTCAGTGTTTTAAGTGTGATTATACACGTGTGGACAATAATGTTTCTATGTGTAATGTTCCCAATTTTTTATATATTTTGCGATTTCATCGAGATATTAGTTATAAATTTGAGAACAATGCACAATTACAATATTACGTAATGACAAAAATTTACATTTCAATTGTTTTTAACCATAATCGAATTGCATATACAATGTTAAATTCTATTCACAAAGATGGAACATACCTAACACATATAAGTACCCAGCATAGCTAAGAAACTGATCCAACTAAGTGGAATACAAAATCACCTTTTTTAGGATTATAATCCTCCCTTGTCCAATTTGGTCAATTATGTCTAAATCATGAGTCATTTCAGTCTATATTTAGTCACTAGCACCATTGGGTCCACTTGGCCTAATTGGGGCACATGTACCAGTTACCAAAGTGTGGGGAATACTAATTGAGGCCAACTTCCACTGATTTCACTTGCATGCATTAGTTGAGGATCCTCCTATATTAATCCCTACAAATTAAGATCCACTGGGAGTGCCGACACCAACCTCCATTAGTTGAGTTCAGTTGATGACTAGTCAAGATTAGTAAGGAGTCAGTTACATTCAGTTCTAGTTTGTTACATTTACTTATACTCAGTTAGCACTAGCTTTACATGGTTGCATGCAGGTGAGGTGCATTTACTCACCTACCTCGGTTAGTTAGACTAGTTAACACTTAATTAGACACTTGAGTTGGGATTTTGAACTCCAATAATGATTTAGACAAGGTCGGTTAACCATGCAGTCAAGTAGAATCAAACCAATTCGAATTTCCTCACATGGATTCGATTTGCATCAGGATATTTAGCCGTTGTACTACATTGTAATGAATTATCTAATTACTTTTTATTAATGAAAGAATTCACAGTTGCAAGCCATTTTTGCACTATTTCGTTCTTCAATTTCTAAGTAAAATTGTATTATCTATCTTGTGAGTTGTGTGTTGGTCCACAAATCTATGTGCTCAATTTAATATGGTATCAGAGCCTCAGCAGGAAAAGGCATTTCTCCTACTACATATTCATACTTGGATAATAATAAAAATTGAGCGAAATTGCTCCTTCCAGTATTGCACCAGAAGCGGAGAATCTACCACTTAATATCCCAAGTAAGGGAATTGTTGATTAAGCTTGTTTGATAAACTATTTTGGGTGTGAATAAAAATCCAAAAGTGTAGGTTCTCGACCTTACTTTTTCTATTTGATTGTGTGATTTACAGGTTTTTCAGTCTCCTTCATTGCATTCGCTACAACAGCTCAGTCTCCTTCACTACATTTGCTACAGTAGATCAATCTCCTTCTGACTACATTCAAAATGGCCCATCCAACGGAGCTTCTCACTCCTTTAAACTACCACCAATGGAAGGAGGACATGGATATGCAACTTCTCTCCAAAAGGCTCTTTAGACTCACAATGGAGATAAAGGCAAAGCCGGTTCATTATGTTGAAAAAGACTAATACTGGAATAGGCTTGATGAAGCATATGTATGCTTGTGCCTCTCAATATCTAGAGATATTATATTCCACATCAATGGATTGAAGACTCCCAAGGTGGTTTAGGATAATATTTCTTCCTTGTTTCATAAGTAGGATGACCTGAGGATCTATTAGCTAGAGAATGAGATTATTTCTCTAGCATCCCCTACCCTCCGACCTACGAAGAGGACGCTACCATGGCGTTAACCATCCGGGCTACCAGCAACATGAACATGTGCATTCATAAAAATTGAAATGATCAAACATAAAACATGCTAAGATGCATAATCATCACATACACAGTGGAAGCAATCATACATTCATACAAGCATTCAACATGTTCATCATGAGTTATTAACAGTAAATATGATGCAGAAGTAAATTAGACAAGATTAATTATCTTATGAAGAAATCATTCTGCAACCAGCTACGTCGTTGCAATGTTCCACCCAACCATAGGCCAGTGTGCTCCTTAATCTCTCAGCAACGATGCCACCCCCGAGTTGGGCATGATTCTCCAAGGAATAAGGAACAAGTAGGCTTACACATAGCCAAGGATACAAAAAACACAACCAAGCCAACACAGTTGGGTTTATCAGGCCATCCAGGAGCTGGGAAAGGCTAAATGCTAAGCTGGTGAGCCCATTACAGAGCTAGGAACGCCTACACCAGAACTATCCTAACTTCTAATACACCCACACACACCCAACACAAGGAATCAGTCCCTTCTCTGCTACATAGTCCCTCAGGCCCTAACTTCCCTTCCAATGCTATTCAGGGGTTGTGGAGAAGAAATCTAGCCCTCTAGCTCTATCTGTGTGGTTTCCAAACACACCAGGTTTATCAAGCAAACCAAGCCCTCATCCCTACTCCATCATAGTCCAAATACCAACCACTGCATACACACAGTCACACAAGCGATTCACAGCTTGGGCAAGGAAACAATTCCAGAGTTGTTCTTGGCCCTAGCGTGGCCAAAACAACTCCCAAAACAATCTACAGCAGTCTCGAAACGTATCAACAAACATAGTTCACAATGTGGGGAAACAACAGTCCATCCTAGACAACGAAGCCACCGGGGGAAAACTTACATAGACCACACTAGGGAAGAAGATACAGACTCTCAACCTATGCGTGAGGAAATTTTACACCAGACCCCAGAAATACAGAGGGAAAACACACCAGATTCCACTCTATGGAAAAACGCGAGTGACAGTCGAAAAACAGTTCCCCTCCTGGCTGCGTGAGATCAAAATAGAAAAGATGCTTGTGCCTAAGAATGAATCGACAAGGGAGAGAATGGTGAAGTGGAGAGAATGGGGAGTCCGCTGGAGTGATGGCGGTGGTTGTTTTTGCTTGCCAACGTGAGGTCAACCTGCTGGTGGAGTGTGTGTGTGGACAAGGACTGACAGTCCTACCACACTCCACTCCCAGCCATAACTGCCCCAACTAATAGAAGCAGTTTTTAATGGTGGTAGTTGGATAAGACAAGGGGAGGTGACACATGGTTTTTTCCCATTGGCTCATGGTTTAACAATTCCCCCCCTTATCTTTGGGAAAATAATGCCCTTTTCATTATGGTTGCAGTAAGCATAGCTGGTTGGGTTCATTTAATTAAAGATGTATATTTACATGATGACAAAACTTGATATGTATTCCTGATGCCCCGATATACCATCGGTGACAATTTCAACCTGAAACATAGCTTAACTAATCGATGGTGGGGCCTTGGACTTTAGCTCTTCACCATGATTATTTACAATATATACATCATATACATCTAATGCAGTGGGGTCAAAACCGAGGTGTTACATTCCCGTCCCCCTTCAATATCACTGTCCTCAGTGCTTTACAAAATTTGAACAAAAATGCTACACTGGTACCGCCTCAGTGTTTTGCAGAATTGAAAAAAAATGGATGTGCCAACCGCATGGCATCGTCTAGCTCCCACATAGCCTCTTCAGGTCTGTAGTGCTCACATTGCCCCTTTACCTGCCCTATGGCCCAATTCCAGAGCATTGTGACCTTCCTGTCGAGGATGCGCATTGGCTCGATTCGGAACTCTCCCTCGGGTTCCACCTGAATCACATCCTAATTTATCACATGGTTAGGATCATGTACATATCTCTTGAGCAAAGAAACATGAAAAACATTATGAGCCCTAGTGCTAGCAGGCAATGCAAGTCTATATGCACTGGGACCTATTCTTTCAAGCACTTCAAATGGCCCACAGTATCTAGGTGACAGCTTGGCACAACTTCCAAGCTTCAAGGAACTCTTCTTTGCCCTCACTCTGAGGTAAACATGATCCCCAACTCTGAACTCCCTATTCACCCTACGCTTATCTTTATAGCTTTTTTGTCTGTCCTGTGTTGCTTTTAGATTCTGCCTGATCTTTACAACCTTTTGCTCCATTTCCTTAAGCAATTCTGGCCCAAGCACAACCCTATTCACTGGGTTATCCCAAGTCACTCGTGTCCTACACCTTCTTCCATACAAAGCTTCATACGGACTCATCCCCAAGGATGCCTCCTGTCCATTGTTGTAAGCAAACTCTACCAAGTGTAAGTAATCTTCCCACTTGGTTAGTTTGTCCATTACGTACATGCGAAGCATGTCTTCAAGCACCCAATTAACTCTCTCTATCTACCCATCTGTCTGAGGATGGTATGCAGTGCTGAAGTTTAGCTTTGTACCCAAATCTGCAAACAACCCCTTCCAAAAGTTGGAAGTGAACTTGACATCTCAGTCAGAGACTATTGCCTTAGGAAATCCATGCAATTTGAAAATATCCTTCATGAAGATCTTGGCAATTTCATCATTCTTATGCATAGACTTAACCGGTATAAAATGCACTGCCTTTGTCAACTTGTCAACCACAACCATGATGGGATCGTGTTGTCTCCAAGTCATCGACAATCCTATAATAAAATCCATGGAAATAACTTCCCATTTCCATTTCGGAACTGGCAAAGGCTGCAACAAACCTGTAGGGTGTTGATGCTCAACCTTTACCTGTTGACATTTCATACACCTCAAAATGTACTCAGCCATGTCCTTTTCATTACTGGCCAAAAGTACTGCTTTCTAGTTGTAGCAATGGTCTTTTGGTATCCTGGGTGACCGGAATATGGAGCTTGATGGATTTCATCCATGACAACTCTCCTCAAATCTTCTACATCTGGAATATAAATTCTACCTTTATAAGTGAGAAGACCATCTTCTTCCAATTTATATCCCTCATACCTCTTCTCAAGACTTTGTTGTTGCAATTTGTCTTTTACCTGCTCATACAATTCATCTCCAACAGCATGACTAACAATCTGCTACCTCAAATCTGATTGGAAAATACTAAGATATGCCACATGCATTTCTTGCATCTTCCTGCTGAGTGCATTCGCTACCTTATTCTCTTTCTCTTTTATGTGTTTGATTTCAAAATCAAACTCACATAAAAATTCCATCCATCTCGCTTGTCTAGCATTCATAGTAGGTTGATCAAACAAATACTTCAGACCACAATGGTCTGTTTTGAGCTCAAATCTCCTGCCCATCAAGTAATGTCTCCACATCTTGAGAGCATGTACTATGGCTGCAAGATCTAGATCATGAGTGGCATAGTTCTTCTCATGTTCCTTCAGCTTTCTTGACTCATAACATATCACGTGGTTGTCCTGCATAAGGACTCCTCCAAGCCCTTGTCTGCATGCATCGGTGCACACCACAAAATCCTTCTCTGGATCTGCAACTTTCAATATGGGTGCACTGGTGAGAAGATTCTTCAACCGCTAGAAACTTTCTTCACACCTCGATGTCCATTCGAACTTCATCCCCTTCTTTTGCAAAGAAGTGATGGCATGTGCAACTTTGGAGAATCCCTCAATGAACCTCCTGTAGTATCCTGCAAGTCCCATGAAAGATCTTACATCCGTCACATTCTTGGATTAGGCCAATTCATAATGGCTTCAATCTTTTCAGGGTCCACATATATACCCTACTCTGAGATAATGTGACCCAAGTACTGAATTCTATCTCTATAGAAGTCACACTTGCTTAGTTTTGCATACAATTGATGCTCCCTGAGCAATTTCAATGTCAATCCCAAATGCTCTTCATGTTCTTCCTCATTCTTAGAATAAACAAGAATGTCATCAACGAAAAAAAGAACAAACTTGTCCAAATACCCGTTGAAGACACGATTCATAAGGCACATAAATGTATTTGGTGCATTTGTGAGGCCAAATGACACCACTACAAACTCATAATGTCCATACCTTGTCCTGAAGGTTGTGTTATGAATGTCTTCATCCTTGATTCTCACCTGATAGTAACCAGACCTCAAGTCAATCTTGGAAAATACCTTTTCCCCTCTCATTTGATCAAAGAGGTCATAAATCCTAGGCAAAGGATATTTATTCTTTATAGTAACCTTGTTCAGCTATCTGTAATCAATACATAACCTGAGTGTACCATATTTCTTCTTTACAAACAAAACTGGTGCTCCCGAAGGAGACACACTCGGCCAGATATACTTCTTTTCCAACAAATCTTGCAGTTGCATCTTCAACTCTAGCATCTTCGGTGTACTCATCCTGTAGGGTGCCTTGGACACTGGTGCTACTCTTGGAACAAGTTCAATTGTGAAGTCAATGTCCCTCTTTGGAGGAAGCCCTGGAATCTCATTAGGAAACACATCCTTGAATTCTTGTAACACCTGATAGTCCTCCAACCTAGGGGTTTCATCTCCTGATGTCTCCAAAATATGAGCTACATACAACTGGAAACCCTTCCTATAGAACTTCTTTAATTGCATTGCTAAAACCTGCCGTACTAAAATCACCTTTGGAATACCCTTCACAACTACTAGGTTCCCTTCTTCATTCATGCATTCAAAAGTATTATTGTAATAGTCAAGCTTCACCCTGTGAGCTTCTAACCAATCCAATCCAATGAGAACATCATAGGAACCAAGTGGTAGAACATTCAGATCTACACAAGTAACCAATCCATCTATGACCAATGGACATTTCTCCACCACTTCACTAACCTTTCTCTTAGTTCTAGTGGCTAGCTAAACCAACCAAGACTTCCTATGCTTTACTTTCTTAAAAGAACAAATCTCCACTACTCTAGGAGTAATGTAATTGTGAGTAGAACTAAGGTCAATTAAAATAGAAACAGATTGCTCAACAATATTACATGCTACTTCAACCATAGTTGACTAGTGATCTTCTTGGTAGTCCTCTAGTGCTACATAAATCCTAGGGACTTCCCTTGCTACCTAACCTACTGTTTCTGCTTCTTGAATGTTATAAGCCAGTCTTGCACTCTCATTCTCAAGTAGACAATTCCTGCGCATGTGGAGTCCTCCACATTTCCAACATTGAAGTTGTCCTATATTTTGTTGTGGATCCTTAGGATTTTCTCCTGTCACTCCGACTGGCTTACTTGCAGCTTGGGATGGCTGCTTCTGCTGATTCCTAAAGTTAGAAGGTTTAAAACCTCTCTTTCTTTGGTCAAAATTCTCATTCTTCTTGTCCTTCCATGCCTTATGGTAATCCAGCTTACATTTGCTTCGCTCATAACAATACTTAGCCTTCCTTATTGCTTCTTCAAGAGTTCTAAGTTCATAAAACTCAATTCTATCTTTGTAAGACTGAGGTAATCCACTCAGAAAATGTTGGACCTTCACTTTTTCATCTCTGATGTACCGGACATACCTCAACAGCTCCAAAAACTTATTTGCATACTCTTCCATGGTTTGTTGTCCCAATCTCAGCTCATGGAACTCCTTAATATTGTCATCATAATACCTGTCAGAGAGGTATTTCTGCTTGAAATACTTCTTGAACTGTTTCCACTTAAGTCTCCTTTCATTGATCCTCTTTACTTGCTTGAATTTTTTCCACCAAATGGATGCTCTTCCATTCAGGTTGAATATTGCAACTCTTTCCTTCATGTTTCCCGAATAGTCATGCACTTGAAAGTACTTCTTTATTCCAAGAAGCCAAGCTTCAGCGTCTTGTCCAGTCTTTACCTCACCATCAAATGTAGGAGGTTTAGCTTTCTTAAATTCATCCTGAGAGAGATCCCTATGGTGTCTCTTTATTTTTCTTTTATGAGAAGAAGAACTGGAATCCCCATTGGATTCTTCAGAGTCAAATGATCCACTAGAAATCCTTCTCCTTCTCCTAGTGCTGCTCTTACTTCCTTCTGGCCTTGATGTACCCCATCCAGAATCTATCTTTTTCTGTAAATCTATCAAACTCTGCAATATGGAAGAATTCAACTGATGCTGCTCTTCCTGGGCTTTAACCAAGCTTCTCATGGTGGCTGCAACCTCGGACGGTGTCCCCTGGAATCTCCTTTCATTAGACTCTATGTCATCATTTCCATTACAGACATTCTCTCCCATGGCATCTTTTGCTCGTTCATAAGAATCCCGAGCATCATACCCATCATGGGTTCTCATGACTGAACCACCTCTGGCTTTACCACACTGTTCTCTCTAGATTACTGCTCTTGGAAGTTATATAAAGCAATGCAAATGTGTTTGTAGCAAACTATTAGATGAATAATATTAATACAAATTAGAATTACTTACCTTTTCTTCTGGAATTCATAAAACAACAATTATGCTAAAACACAAAATTTCCCTCTCCCTCGTGTTCAGCCCTGTAATCCACTGATAGTCCACTAAAATCTGCTAAAACAGTTAGAATTTGCTGAGAAAATTTCCACTTCGAAAAACCCAAAGTTTCCTTCTCTTCACCGAGTCTCTTCCGCACAACTTTTCTGGCATTTCAGCGGGAAAATTGCCAAACTTCTGATCTCCATTGGTGATGTGGAGGGTTGTTCACCTATTTCATTCTACTGTATCAGATCCACATCCAACTTTTCAAACCTAATCGGCGATGAAACCATCCTATGCGCTGCATCGAGAGTCGAGTGTCTTATGCATCAGGTGGTTAGTCGTCTCTACTTCCGCAATGACGAAAAGTGTTCTTACTTCAGTTTCCATGGGAAAACATATAGACTTTCGATCGACAATGTCAATGAATATTCTCCTTAAGTCTTTCTCAGCCATAATTCTATTGGCGGTCAGAAGCACTAGTTGCCGCGGGGTCGGAGGGCTAGTTGACTAAGCAGCTGCAATGGTGAGTCACTTTCATTGAACGTTTTTTGATCGATGATCCGATCCACTAACATTTCCCGATGGTCGATGATCTCATGCCTTAGAGAAAATTTGAATCCCCCCCCTTTCCTTGTCTTCTGCAGCATCAGCTCTCCCATCTTCTATTCATTGGCAATCCAAGTCACTATACTTCCTGTTGTTGCGGCGATCCAAACAACAACTTACCTCCTCTGTGTCGATGATCGGTTACGTTATTGTGTCAAACGATTAGTCTTCTAGGCAGCCGCAATGGCGGAAAGCGATCTCACTGTGGGTTCCATGGTTATTATCGGTTGTCGAACCTACTAACCGTCGGGTGGATAGTGTCCTAGACTGCCACAACGATGAATTCTCAAACCTTTAACCTACCCGATCGGAGATCCAATCCTCAATAACTTTCCAACGACCCTATAATTAAACAAAATTTTCAAATTTTCTTCCCATCGGCTGGCAGAAATACTAATCACTGCAGCATCAGCAATTGAAGCCTCTATCTGTCTGAAGGATAGTTCACTAGCTAGCCTCAATGACGGACGTTCAATCCACTAAATTTCGCCGATCCAAATAGCTAACCATCGCTGATCACCGATGACCTCAACACTTAGACAATTTTTGAAAATTTATTCTTCTGTCGGTGAAAAATTTCTCTATCTTTCGTTGAATCTGTCAGCTCCATAATCCACTAACACCTCGACATCAGTGAGTGGAAGACTAAAGCATCGACGGGTTAGTTCAATCAGCAACCGCAACGGCAACTCATCATATTCGATCCTTTCCTGATCAGTGATCTAATATACTAATGCTTTCTGATCGGTGAACTAATTTTGACCGGCATCGACAGTCAGAGCTTCTCCCTGTCGGAAAACTAGTGCTCTATGATTCCACAACGGTGGATGCATGAAACACTAAACCCTTCCAACTTCATTGGCGGTCTGAACAACAAAATTTCGTTGGCACCAAAAGTCAATATTGGGCTTTTCTTCCACTACATTAAGCCGGTGTTTCGGAGGTCTTCGACTTATCTTCTCCGAAACTATGGCTCCCACATCCACTAAGTTCCACCGACGGCCGACGAAAACTTAGAAAATTTTCCGTAATTTTCTTCCAACTATCCTCCGTCGAAGGTGCTTCCGCCTAGCTCTCCACGGCAACGGAATTCCTTCCCACTAAGTATTCCAATGAACCGACATTTCAAACACTTAGACAAATTTTTGTGGAAGTTTTCTGTCATAAAATTCTGATCTCTATTGGGCAGAAAGAAATCCTACCTCTATCACTGCATCCTTCATGGCCCCATTCAATCCCATGCTACAACATGAGCTCTGATACCACACTGTAGCGTCCCTGACCCTCCGACCGATGAAGAAGATTCTACCATGGCGTTAACCATCTAGCCTACCAACCCCTGAACATGTGCATTCATAAAAATTGAAATGATCGAATGTAAAACATGCTAAGATGCATAATCATCACATACACAATGGAAGAAAGAATACATTCATACAAGCATTCAACATGTTCCTCATGAGTTATTAATAGTAAATATTATGCAGAAGTAAATTAGACAAGATTACTTATCTTATGAATAAATCGTTCTACAACCAGCTACGTCGCTGCAACGTTCCACCCAACCATAGGCCAGCATGCTCCTTAATCTCTCCGCAGCACTGCCACCCTCAAGTTGGGCATGATTCTCCAAGGAATAAGGAACAAGTAGGCTTACACATAGCCAAGGATACACAAAAAATATCCAAGCCAACACAGTTGGGTTTATCAGGCCATCCAGGAGCTGAGAAAGGCTAAATGCTAAGCTGGTGAGCCCATTATAGAGCTAGGAACGTATACACCAAAAACTAGCCTGACTTCTAATACACCCACACACACCCAACACTAGGAATCAGTCCCTTCTCTGCTACACAGTCGCTCAGGCCCTGACTTCCCTTCCAGTGCTATTTAGGGGTTGTGGAGAAGAAAGCCAGCCCTCTAGCTCTGTCTGTGTGGTTTCCAAACACACCAGGTTTATCAAGCAAACCAAGCCCTCATCCCTACTCCATCATAGTCTGAAGACCAACCACTGCATACACATAGACACACAAGTGATTCACAGCTTGGGAAAGGAAACAATTCATGAGTCATTCTTGGCCCTATCGTGGCCAAAATGACTCCCAAAACAACCTATAGCAGTCTCAAAACGTATCAGGAAACACAGTTCACAACGTGGGGAAACAACAATTCGTCCTGGACAACGAAGCCATCGGAGGAAAACTTACACAGAACACACTAGGGAAGAAGATACAGACTCTCAACCTATGCGTGAGGAAATTTTACACCAGACCCCAGAAATATAGAGGGAAAACACACGAGATTCCACTCTGTGGAAAAATGCGAGTGACAGTCGAAAAATGGCTCCCCTCTTGGCTGCGTGAGATCAAAACATAAAAGATGCCTGTTCCTGAGAATGAATCAACAATGGAGAGAATGTAGAAGTGGAGAGAATGGGGAGTCCACTGGAGTGATGGCGGTGCTCATTCTTGCTTGCCAACATGAGGTCAACCCGCTGGTGGAGTGTGCGTGTGGACAAGGACTGACAATCCTACCACACCCCACTCCCAGCCATAACTGCTCCAACTAACAACAACAGTTTTTAATTGTGGTAGTTAGATAAGACAAGGGGAGGTGACACATGGTTTTTTCCCATTGGCTCATGGTTTAACAATTCCCCCCCTTATCCTTGGGAAAATCATGCCCTTTTCATTATGGTTGTAGTGACCATAGCTGGTTGGGTTCATTTAATTAAATATGTATAATTACATGATGACAAAACTTGATATGTATGTCGCATGCCCCGATATACCATCAGTGACAATTTCAACCCGAAACATAGCATAACCAATCGATGGTGGGGCCTTGGCCTTTAGCTCTGCACAATGATTATTTACAATATATACATCATATACATCTAAAGCAACGGGGTCAAAACCGGGGTGTTACAATTTCTCTTCATCCAACCAGCTTCGAAACTATGAATGATTTCTTCACCAAATTCAAGAACCTGGTGTTCTATTTGAACCTGTGCAAGGTTCAGAAGGAGGATGATCAACTCATCCTTGCAATTCTCTCAAAACTTGGTGCAGACTACTAAGTCTTTGTATTAACCTTTCATTCAAGTAATCTCACTACTCCAAATTGGAGGATGCCCACTCATAATGGCTTCATTGAATCTCTCACCCATGAACATGACAAGTTGATCCAAATGGGGATCATTCGATCTTCCAGAGATCAAGCACTAATTGTTGGAGGACCTAAGGTTTTGAATGGTAAGAAGAAGAAAAAGGATGAGTCTCTTGTGGAGAAAGAGTAGTCAAATGAGCCTTCATATTCGAAGAGGAGAAAGAAGAATGGAAAAGGAAAGACCCTTTGTTCTTACTGTGGAAGGGGCTTTCATCCAGAAATATCCTGTATGAGAAGAAGAAATGATGAAATGGATCTTCTTATGAAGAAACATAACATTACTGTACCTTCTAGCACAAGGAAGGATGACCATAGAGAAGAAATGGAAGAACATGAAGAGACATGCCATGCACTGAAGGCTAGCTATTCAATAGCACATTCCTTCATCATTGATTCTAGATCTTCCAATCATATGGTTGCATCCAGAGAATCATTCTCTTGTTTATATAATTTTGATGATCCTAGTATTCAAATGGGTAATAGCAGTCAAAATTGAGCCAAAGGGAAGCGTTATATCAAGCTTGAACATGGAAAGTTCAAATATGTGCTTTATGTGCCCTCCTTAGATATACATATGTTATTTGTATACCAGATGAGTTACACTGAACCTCCAGAGCGAGTGATATTTGGTCTTGACTCAATGAAGATCACAAATATCTCTACTGGGAACATCATAGAGAAGGGTACTGCAAATCATGCCTCCAAGGCATATGAGTTCTCACACTTCCTGCCATTTTCAGAACCATTGTACTCTCAGCTACTACTTGAAAGGGGAGGTAAAAACATTCCATCTAATTCTTTTGCAGTTTCCACTAGTATTATAGAACCAGCTATAGCAGTTTATGATATTAAGATTCAGGGTAATTCAGATCCAGATCAAGTCCCTAGTCCCAAGCGGGAAGCTAGGAAGATGACTAGAAATATATTTGACACACAGAAGATAAAGAACCTTGCACTATGTCATGCAATCTCACCTCCTTCAAAGAGATGTAACAAAATACCTGTGAGATGCTACATGGTAAGGTATGATCAGATACACTACTTTCAGAAGAATAGAGTGGATCATACACCTCTTCATTCAGAAAGAGGAAAAGGTTACATTCCTCCTTCCTTCCATCATCATTTTGGGAGAATATGGATAAGTCTACATTCCAGGCCCCAAGATACCTATGCATAGAACATCATGCATGCTGCTTCACTACATCACACAGATGAAGGTTGCAGAAACATATTTTCAAGTTTTTTAAACTTGAATCGGGAATCTTTCTACTTAGTTAGAGTGGGGGGGGTATTTTTTCCCATGTGGTTTTTTCCCCAACTTCTTGTATTGAGTAGTTACTTTACTTGTTGTAATGGATGACCTATGGTATTAGTTACTAGGGCCCAAAAATTTTCCAAGTTAGCATTCAGGGGGGGTGTTAGGATTATAATCCTCCCGTTTCTAATTTGGTCAATTATGTCTAAATCAGGTGTCCTTTCAGTCTATATATAGTCACTAGCACCATTGGGTCCACTTGGCCTAATTGGGCCACATGTACCAGTTACTAAAGTGTGGGGAACACTAATTGAGGCCAACTGCATTGATTTCACTTGCATGCATTAGTTTAGGATCCTCCTAGATCAATCCTTACAAATTAGGAGCCACTGGGAGTGCCGACAACAACCCCCATTAGTTGAGTTCAGTTGGTGACTAGTCAAGCTTAGTTAGGTGTCAGTTACATTCATTTATAGTCTGTTGCATTCAGTTCTACTCAGTTAGCACTATATTTACATGGTTGCATGTAGGTGAGGTGCATTTACTCACTTACATCATTCAGTTAGACTAGTTAACATTGAATTCGACACTTGAGTTGGGATTTTGAACTCCGATAATGGTTTAGACGAGGTCAGTTAACCATGCAGTTAAGTAGAGTCAAACCAATTCAAATTTCCTCACATGGATTCAAATTGCATGAGTCTATTTAGCCATTGTACTACATTGTAATTAATTATCTAATTACTTTTGATTAATAAAATCATTCACAGCTGCAAGCCATTTTTGCACTGTTTCATTCTTCAATTTATGAGTAAAATTGCATGATATATCTTGTGAGTTGTGTGTCGGTCCACATATCTATGTGCTTAATTTAATAACCTTACCCACATAAAAGCCTAACAAACTTATAAAGGATGCATGAAGTTGACACGCCTAAATGATGCACATGTGTGGTCTACATAAATGAAATTGGTGTTAGGCATGATGTATTTCATCTAACAAATATATGGGATAGACATGAAACCTAAAATTATCTGAGTATAAGGTTGATTATAATAATGGTTATGATTATATTATGTACATTATGTATATCATGCACATTATTTTATCATTTTGTTAATGTACATGGAATTTGATGAATGGCCTCAAGGAACAACTTTGGAAGAGATGAAAATTATGTGTGATTTTATTATAGTTTAAATTGATTGGAGAAGTACTATTCTGAATCTTGTTTTATAAATTTATGTTTATGGAGTATTATTTGAAACATTCATAGTGTGAAGATATATATTTTGTAATAATGGTGTAATAGGTTGGCCACTTGTTTCTCAACATAAACATGTTCCATTACATGGTTACTAACGTAATGGCATTGTCTCCTCCTACAATTCATCGTTCAAATGCTCACATCTCTTGCATGACCAGGCTAAATTAATATGGAAAAAATATTCTTTCAAATTTCCAGTCTCACAAATTATATGAGATCCTGAGATCAATTCACCTCCACATAGATATTGACAATTCATTTCTCCTTGATTAAAACACAAACAAATAATATTTCTTCCTTGAAAATGATGGGAAATAAGTCAAGTTCAACACCTCACAACAGGTAACAGAATTCTCAACATATACACATGGAATAATAGTTTGCAAAAAGTATTTTTTAAAGAGGGGAATATCTACACTCACCTTCAAGATGACCTGTATGTGCAACAATTTCATAGTCCCCTACTGAGCAAAACACTAGTTTCCAAAATTGAACTAAAAAATGATCCCTTATGCATGGACCCATATTATATGGACACCCCTAGCACTATACCGATGTCCTGAATCCAACGGAGTCGATGGTTCGTCGATCCAAGCAACGGTATTCATTTTATGGCATGTTGAATCCCACCTCCTACAAGATTTCACAGACACCTGTTGAATCCCTACCCAAGGCATAGATTGGAAACCATGCATAAAAATGGGATTTTGGTGGGTTATGCAATCATTTTTAGGCATGTTCCATGTTGGAATGTTAGCTACACATTCATGGTCAAGGAATTTGGAAAGTTGACCCCTATGTGCAAAAGTTTTGTATTCCCTTACCAAGCAAAACCCTAGTTTCCAAAATTGAACTAAAAAATGATCCTTTGTCCATGGAACCATATTAGAAGGCCACCCCTAGAACTATCCCAATGTCCTAAATCCAACAGAGTTAACGGTTCATCGATCTGAGCAACGGTCATCATTCTATGGCACGTTGAATCCCACCTCCTACAAGATTTCAGGGACACCTGTTGAATCCCTACCCTAGGCATAGAATGGAAACCATGCATCAAAACAGGCTTGTTGTGGGTCATGCAAGCATGTTTAGGCATGTTCCATGTGGTAAATCTATCCACATGTTCACAATCAAGGAATTTGCAAAAATAACCCCTATGAGCAAACATTTTTCATCCCCTTACTAATAAAACGCCTAGTTTCCAAAATTGACCTAAAATAAGATCCCTTGTTCATGGACCTAGAGTAGAGGGCCACCCCTAGCACTATACCAATGTCTTGCATCCAACGGAGTCAACGGTTTATCGATTCGATAAATGGTCATCATTCTATGGCACATTGAATCCCATCTCCTACAGGCTTTCAAGGACACCTGTTGAATCCCTACCCAGGGCATAGAATGGAAACCATGCATCAAAATGGGCTTCTAGTGGGTCATGAAATCATTTTTAGGAATTTTACATGTGGGGACACTCACCACACATTCACGGTTGAGTAATTTGCAAAGTTGACCCCTATGTGCAAAAACTTTGCATTCCCTTACTGAGCAAAACCCTACTTTCCAAACTTTTGACCTAAAACAAGATCCCTTTTCCATGGACCCAGAGTAGAGGGACACCCGTAGCACTATACTGATGTCTTGAATCTAATGGAGTCAATGGTTCATCAATCTGAGCCTATACTATCATTCTATGGAACATTGAATCCCACCTCCTATAGGATTTCAGGGGCACCTCTTGAATCCTTACCCAGAGCATAGAATATAAACTATGCATCAAAACGAGGTTCTGGTGTGTCATTCAAGCATTTTAGGAATTTTGTATGTGGGAATGCTAGACACACATTCATGATCGAGGAATATACAAATCTAACCCCTATCTACAAAAATTTACGTTGTCTTTTTCCTGCGGCTTCAGGCTTGGTCGAAAGTTGTTTGGTTTTTCAACCTATGGTTGCGGGTGGACTTAGGTTTAGGAGCCGACATGTTCGGCTGGAATCATCTTTTAAAGACAACAATTCTTTTCACTAAGTCTTGCCGATGGTTGCGGCTAAAATATCCTTTCATAGCCGACGTGCTCGAATTGGACCTAGATTTCACTACTGATCGGAATTTTATTCACAAGTTTACCAATGACATTTTTTTCGGCGTTCTCAACAATTATTTTCCGACCGTGTCAGTAAAACTGAAAGATTTATCGGACAAGAGTGGAAAAATTCATGGCTTGTAATCGATTTGTCATTATCGGAACCATGGGATAGATTGTGTTGACGATGTTTTTCCTGATGGTGTTTGATGAATTAAGCCGACACAGTGCGACAGATTTGGGTTTCCGAAGCCGACGATGTCAAAGGGGGGTTTCTTTCCCTCCCCGATTTGGTAATGTTCTAATGAAGTTCATTCTTAGGATCCAAATGACATTTTTTCTAATGCAATTTAAATTCCCCAATGACGTATTAATTATGCATGTTGTGTTTTTTCCCTATATAATCCTTAGGAGTTTGTTACAAATTATTATTGCTATCCGTTTTGAGCACGCCCATTTGACGAATGCCACCTGGAGTTTATTAGCCGCGTTGAGAAAATAATTTTACCATCATTTGCCAGGTAGGGTTTTTAACCTTATCATGTTCTCATTTGTTTTAAGAATGGTTTCGCGAAACGATGTTTTTGGTTTTAGGGTTATAAATTTTTGTTTTTCACTATAGCTGTATGTAGTCAAGATTAAAATATTTTACCCCAGCCCCTTTATGTTTTCATTTGACTTATTAAGTCAGGTTTCCTAAGAAACCTGTAGCCGTGCTGAGCCTAGTAGCATACCCTCACCGGGTTTGGTTAAATTCTCCCCGTGCCACAGCGATTGTTTTGTTTTTTAAGCCACAGATATGGATCTATCAGTTTTTCCGGATTGTAATTGTAGCAAGGATTTCTCCTTGATACAGGGGAAGGAATGGTCCTTTTTTTCTATAGGACAAAAGGGTAGGTTCCTGCGTGTGGAAAATGCAATAAAGAAATCGAAACTAACAGAAAGCAAAGAACAAGAAAGAATGGTCGTGAGCCCCTCTGCAAACAAGGTTAGGGATTCACCTTGGCTACCTACAAACAACTAATGAATAAAAATAAACCTGCAAAACATGTCAATAAACAAACCTACAAACAAACATGGGTCAGAAATCAACTAAAATACTACAGAAAAATGCATAAACAAGACAATATTATACCTCTCCTTTGGTGAAATGGGCCATAATGCCCTGGCTGGAAGGAAGCACCTCTCTATCTCACTCAGTAATGGAGGAGGAGTTATGGCTCAATGGGGAATGTGAGTGGAAGAGAGGGGGATGTGGGTGGCTTGAGAGGCAAAGAGGTCTCGAGGCATCCACAAGCAGCATAACAGTATGCAAGAGAGGAGTGTTTTGAGAGTGAACCCCCACCCTCCTTTTATAGTTTTTTTGGGGTTTTAGGGTCTTAAGCCCTTGGTCAGGGCTTTAGCCCCTTTTTTGGGATTTTAGCCCCTTCTACCCTAACTTTAGCTCCTTTTAGGGTTTTAAGCTCCTTTGAGGGGTTTTAGCCCCTTTTTGGAGGCTTTAGCCACTAGGAGAGTTAATTAGGTTCCTTTTTGGGGTTTTTAAGCTCTTTTCTTCATCCTTAAGCTTTTTTGAGGGTGTGGGGGTCTAATGGGGTGTTACGAGCATCTATCATGGGTGTCCTTAGGTGGTGTAGGCCATGTAGAGCTGAGTGAGGGATTTTTTGGGTTAATAGATTGCCCCCTGATGTGTGAGGGCAGGAGCTCATTATATGGCCGACAGACATCATAGGATTTACTGCATAGAGGTGGTGCTTCCGAGGCTGGGGCATGGTGGCTTTTTGTTTTTGTATTAATATGGTTCCCATCAATGGGTGAGATACAAATAATGTGTGACATGTATATGGAAGAGGCGGGAATCCCCTTGCTCATGACAATGTCAAAAGAATAATTTGATCTATGCTCTAAAATACAAGAGCCGATCATATACAACTGATGGTATAATAATGGTTGCCTCAATCTGAGGCTGAATACAATGTTGATCTGGTACATTGGACCCATGGCATTCTTATGGAATGCTATATCTTCATCACCGATGGTGTGCTGGATCTGGAATAGTACATAGCTGTATGGACTCACTGATTGAGAGTCAGAGTCTCTGTGGTACGAGTATGTTGCATCAGTCTAAAATCTATATAGAAGCATTGCTAGGGTTTCTGAACACTGTCTCCAACGCAACCCAGAAATCACAAGGGACATAACCTATTTAGGTCCCTTGAATATACTCATCAATGTGCTAGAGTCAGGTGATATCCGAGATCTTCAACCAAATACTGCACAGACCAAACCCTATATGAATCTCAATGGTGTGATGATGTAGTTGAAGTTGAGCACGTGAGAAACAACCATCCCGAGAGGCACTAAGAACTAATCTCAAGTGGTCCAAGGAACTCATCAATGAGGTTAATGAAACTAGGATACAGAGACCTCTGGGTCTATCCTATGGAATATGTGTGTTGTCATCAACAGAGGGAGACCTGCCCCTAGCCAAGGTAATGATGTTTCCTTGACCAGGAGCGCAAGGGAGATAACCAAAAGGTGTGAGACAATCTGCAGACTAACCCACTAAATGGGGGGGGGGGGGGGGGGGGGGGGAGGGAAAGATTTGAACAGGGGCAGCGGGAGTATGGTAGACTCAAACTTCCTTTGTTTAGAGTATGAAAGCAAGGATAACTAGGTAGAAAATGAAACTGACTCATGGGAATGGGATCATAGCTGTAATACTGGGAATGTCACTACGGATGGGAAATACTTGGCGGAGGTGGACACTTTTGATTCTGATGGGATCCAAGGAAGACACATTGCATAGTACTCTAAACAAAGGTGACCCAAAGGGGGAATGCTTCTAAATTGTTTTATGTGGGGTGGTGTCTAGGGACACCATTATGGTACGATCTCATGGATTTGTGGCAAGGCCAAGAAAGTAAATGCTCGATGGTGCTTTCAATTTTAGAGAGTCTGAAAGCACGAAGAAGACTCCAGTGGGGGATCTTTTTTGTTGCTAGTCTCCTGTGCCCAAAAAAGGATAAAATTATACATAGAAGATCTTGCCCATCCTTTGGGGGATGAGAGACTTCTTTACCATTGGTAGTCCAATCAGGCCGGAAAAGGTTAAACCTATACTGACTAGATGGTCATTCAGATACTTTTACAAGCATGAATGAAACCAAGTTTGATTGGAAATCTTTTCTTGATGAGAAGGTTGGAAAAGAGCTTAACGACAACCCATGGTGAGCTTTTTCATGAATTGCATCCCCTCTGCCCAAGAAAGCATAAAAGTATGCAGAGGGGTACGGTCTAGGCTTGAATATGCCAAGGTGGTCCTTTTCAATTGATGGTCTACATGGTCCACAAAAGGAGGTAAACGAGACGATGTAGATGCCCTTTCCTATACTTTAGCGAGTGGGAAAGGAAGCAACTATGCTTGGCTATATTTTCATTGTTTTTAGGAGTAAGAAAAGAGCTTAAACAAAACTCCAGTATGGTCAACCGATTGCGGTGGCAATGGCAGTGCCCCATGTTGGGATGGTGCATAGTGTTCCAAAAGTCATACGCGTAGTATGGATAGAGTAGAAGGCTCTCAAACATACCAATACATGTGCGGGATAGATCGCGGTAGAGGCTCACGAGTCGATGCAACAGAGGCACGCAATCGAGGTGGCTCTCGAATAGAAGTCAAGAGAGAGTGTGTGTGAGTTGCGGTGAACGAACTTGACTACATGTGATGTAAGTGCAAGTCTAGGGGCATTTATATGCCAAATACGTACAAGAAAAATAAATTGTTTTGTGGACAATGGTCCAAAGGTCCGCGTAAGGTGTGGTGGGTAAAGAAGACAACTGTGTGTTAAAAACATAGAACAAAAAAGCAAAATTGTAACCCTTAATGGGAGGTGGCCCAAAAGACTGCATGAGTAGCGGTAGGGAAGAGGGTATACAAGTATAGGTTCATAAACACTTGCATCGCCATGTTGTGGCTTGTAAATCGAGGTAGCTTCCAGGAAACGATCCCAAAATTTATTCGTTAAACATGAGATAATGGTCTCATAAGAAGATAGAAATTTGAGCCCAGAGGTGTGAGAGGTGTCTTGAACCGGTTCTAGGTGACTTTGGATTAGCAGCTAATGGTGTTGCCCCTGACTTGTGCTAAAAAACATTGAAAAACAAGAAAGGGAAGAAACTACGCTATAAGGGACTCATAGTGGTTATATCAGGCATAGACTCTCTTGAGGTGGAGCCTGTTGCACGGCTTCTTCAAGAATCGACTGTCTGAGTCAATGAAGAGGTATGCCCCCTTGCCAAGATGAAGGTCATTAGCAAGGTGAGATGACAAAATCTAGTGTTTTTTGGGAAGAACTGATTCCACACTATGGTTTAAAGGGAATGGGGTAAAACCGAAGGCGGTCTTACAGATATCTCCGTCATCACGTAAGTGGTGCCATGATAGATCAAGTGGATCTTCCATAACCAACGAGACAAAAGGGAAACTAGTGCTAGAGATCATGTAAATGGTATTGGTTATGGTTTTTGTGGCCTTGCCCCCAGTCTCTGATGGAGGAAGAGGGGCAGGCCTGGAGATAGGAGGAGTCTTTGATGGACCTAGAGGCAGGTGCAACATCATCTCAATTGGATGGACATGAGTCAACACATCCTGGAGCCTTAGAGGTAGGGTAGGTGGTTCAAGGTACCACACAAGATCTCCCAGGGTGAAATCCTGTAGATTGTAGGCTGTCAAGATAGACTTACTGACGATCTTGGATGGTAGGAAAAGGAAAGGGAAAAGGAAAAGGAAAAGGAAAATGATCATGTTGATCAGGAATGAACCCCACTGTTTCGCTGGTAACTGAGGTTGAGATTGCAACTAAGGTTGCGGTGGTGGCTAGGGAAACAACGAAAGAGAGAGGTCTGATGGACCGTCGATGATGGTGGAGACAAGAGGGTCTGTAGAACTGAACATCATGTAAATGGACATGGTGTTTGAAGAAGGAGGTGGGGGATGCACTTCTTCGATCAGAGTGATCTCATATTAAAGGGAATGCTGTCAAAGGTCGGCTAAAGCGATTCAAAATTTAGGCAAGTCTTGGCAATTGTGAGAATAGTGTTCATATAGACCACAGAGAGTGCAAGGATGGTTTGTTCTTAGTGACTTGCTTCTGACTATTGGCGCGGTTGGAAGTTCAACCACGAGGAGGTTTTCAGTTGTGTCCATGGCATCCAAATGCACACGGATCATTGGAATCTCAGGGAAGTTCTGAGTTGGATGGCCCTGTTGTTCGCAGATGGCGTAAGGAGAGATCTGTTGAGGTTCTGTAGCTGCTTTAGCATTTTTGTCCCTATCCCTTTTTGGGTGGGGCGATGCAGGTGCGGGTGTGGTGGTTGGTTTTTACGGACCGGGTGGAGGATGGGACTCGACCGCAATGGGCTGCACAAGTGTTCAGACTACCTGGGGTATCAATGGTTGAGTTGCTGGATCAAGGTACCACACTAGAATGCCCAATGTAAAGTTGGGCAGGTTGAGGGTGGAAATTACTGGCTTGCTCATGACAGCAGGCAGGGGAAAGAGGAAGGGAAATGTATGGACTCGAGATGAGCCCAAATAACTCCCTTATGGTTGTATGTGGGGGTGAGGTTGTGGTTGCAGCTGCATGTAATGCTGCTGCTGCGGATGATGTTGTAGCTGCTGTTGGTGTTGGGGTTGGGGCTATGGCTGTGCTTGTTGTTTGGGTGCAACGGTGTTGGATGAGACCATGCACAAGTCCACAGTATCATTTTGTGTCAGTGGTGGTGACACTAAGGGGAAATGAGCCGTCATGGTGGTATCAGAAAAGAACCCAAGACCCACATTCAACAATGGGGAGGCTGGTGTGTTGTCAACCATGGTATTGATTGCAGGGATGACATTGGCATGTGTGGTTGTCCCTTGTGGCTCAATAGTGGTGATGGTAGGGATAACATTGGAAGGTGTCATTAACCCTTTTGGATCATGATAAGTGAGTTGATCAACCATCACAATATTCCTTTGTGGGAGAACATCATGAGATGGAAGATAGTTGATGCGACCACTCTCATGGCGTACATATAACTTCTTTCGAGGAGAAGGTTATAGTCTAGTTGAGCCTTGACGACCTCTATGTCAATCAACAGTGTCTTCCCGGCTAATGTGATGGGGACATGGGGTAGGATTCCTTGGGCTTTAGTGGGATGGCCATCATAAGCCTGCAGAGTTGTGGAGGATGGTTACAGAATTGGTGATCCCAGTTTCTGCCAAACCAGGGTAGACATAATGCACATAGATGCCCCCTCATCTACTATGCATCGGTGCACAACCAAGTTCTGGATAGATCCTAGGATTTGGAAGGCGATGGTTGATGGCATGCGTGGTTCTCCATTCTCCTTGACGAACGTGATCAACTTGGATTCGGATGGGTCTACGGCCTTGAGGGCGGCTAGTAACGCTTTTCAATGCATTAGGCATGTTTTTAGTACCTCTAGAGTGGACATCGCCATTGGTGTTTGGCCCAAATCATCCACAATGCTATAGCTAACAACAGCTCTAGCTGTGGTGTTGTTGGTCACTCGGCGTATGGGGGGGCGGGGAAAAGGGGGTAACTAAAGAGGTGCGTTGACAATCTTGGATGTAGATGTCGCTAATGTGTCAGCAGGTTCAGTGGTGGTACCGTATTAATTCCGTTGAGTTTGTAAGCTAACCTCTTCAGTCGTCATGGCTAGCAGGTGGTGAACACCTATCTCGACCATGGGAGGTGCCCCCGAAGTGTTGGGATTGGGTTGGGGAGGGGGTGTGGTTGCCACCAACCCTTGGACAGGTAGTGGGTTTTGGAGTACCATAGGAGGATCACGGGGTCTTCACTTTTTGACCAATATCCTATCACGTTAATTCATATTGTGGGTTTTAAAATTATCAAAAATTGAACCAATATATTGCATGTATTAGGGGGGTGAGGGGTTTAAGGTGGGGGTGGGTATGGTGGTTTATAAGGATTGAGGTATAAAAAGGGTTGGGGAAGAGGTTTTAAGTATTGGGAGGGGGTTTCAACAAAAAGAGTTTGGGTCAATATCTCTAGAAATTAAGGGTATTCTTTAATATCCCACGATCGTACATGCTATGTGAGAGGTTCACTAAGTGAAGTCCCTGTGAGGAGGAGGTCCTTGTGGTGCTGAGTTGGGTTGGGCATGGTTCGTAGCATTGGAAAATTGTTGGGCCTCGTTCTAAATGGCCTGCTTAGCTTGACCCATGAGGGGACACTCGAATGTGTAGTTCCTATAGACCTCATAGAGTGTGCATGGTTGGTTTGTGCGCAACGGGGCATTGCATCTTGGTGCATTTTGTCATGGGGGGTTTTGGGAGGGTCAGTTTGCTGTGGCATTGTTGGGAGGGTTTGGTTGTTGACCACCTCCCTGCAATTGGTTATTGGCTTGGTTTCAAAGCTGATTATTTCTAGCTTGCCCTTGTTTATTGTTGGGGGCAGGCTGGTTGGGACGATTTTGTTTTGCAAATACTTGTCCCAACGGAGTGGGTTGAGTAGGGGTGGGGGCTTGAACCGCTTGCACTGGTGGTGCATAATAAATTTGGGTGGGTTGCGGTGCCACAAATGTGGGCATTTTCCCTGTGTATTGCAATGTTGGCCATGCCATGGCTTGAGCCTGCTGCGGTGGCACATGTTGTGCGTAGGAAGTTGTTGCTCTGGACTAGGACATCATTCTCGCATAGTCCGGAGTTTGGTTTTGGTAAGAAATACTAGTAGTGTTTCTTGGTTGTGGTGTAACACCAGGTGGTTTCAGATGGTGCTATGGCTGTTGGGAGACCGAACCTATGATGTCGTCTGCAGCATGAGATGCCCCCGGTGCATCCCGGTAGGAGGTGTTTGGATGAGGGGCGTCTAGGATGATGCTATACAGATATCCAGACTGGGCGTAGATAAGATCAAACTGTTGGGATTTCAGTATGGCCTCCTCTTCATATTGGGGATGTTCAGATGCGATGTCCTTTGCTATGGGAGAGAGAAAGGTCTTGAGGAATCAATCCAAGAAGATCATGTCGTCAAGTTGGATTTTACATAAGTTGCGACGTCGTTGCCACTCATGGATGTGGTCGGTTATATGTGTCGCAGTGCTTTGGAGACATGATAACAAGATCTCCACCCGTTCATCATATCTGACGGGGAGTTGGAAATACTGTAGGAACATGAAAGCTAAGGAGTTGAAATCTGGATATTTGGCATATGGTAGCGCAATGTACCATTTGTTTGCAGCACCTGTAAGGGTGCATTGGAATAGCCTCAACCTAATGGAATCATCTACGATGTTGTTGGATGAGAACCATAAATGGAATGTCATAATATGGTTTTGGGGACATTCCTCTGCCTTGCCTTCAAACTTGGGGATGTCTGATGGCAGCTTAGTTGGCATTGGAGGCCAAAAATCTTGATGGCGAATGGGGTCATTTGTCAATCGAGCCAAATCCGACAAGTTAAGACGAGCCATGAAAGGCATATTTTACGCCAAGTTGATGTGGGATGGGGGAGGTATGGTGGTGGGGTTTGCAGGTGCATAATGCACCTACACGGCTGGGGGCACTTGTGGTGGCACCATTGTAGATGGGCCAATGCCCACAAGTGTGGTGGGGGGGATAGTGTGAGTTGACGGGCCACTGCTCCCAAGTATGACATGAGGGATAGTGTGAATGGAGGGGAAATTTCCCCCATGTATGAAAGTAGGGGAAATGTAAGTGGACAGTGCAGTGCCCCCCTATATGGAAAGAGGGGCAGTGTGTGTGGAAGGGCCACTGCCCCCATTTGTTGCAAGTGGCCAGCTTGGCTGGTCACTATGGGTGGTGGCAGCTAACTGATGATAGTTTGCATGACTGTGCTTGGGCCACCTACAAGGTTGTTGGTGACAGGTTGTGGTGTGGACATGGGTCCACTTGTTATGGCTATGCCGAAAAATGGATCTGGATTTGCACTAGCCATGGGGCTTGATGGTGCAGTATGGAGGTCTGGTTCAGACTAGTATGGGTCTGAATCTAAATCAGAGGCTGTGTGGCCTTCTGATGGTGTGGGAGATTGTTGAAAACGGTTTCAATGGTGTCATTTCAACGTCCCGAATGGTGGTGGTTTTCCTATTAGGCATGAGAAAGAGCATGGGGGATCAATTGTGTTAGATGTTTATCAAACTGATGGGAATGATGTTTGGACCCTGATTTCAATGGATTCCTATTGGCTATAGGTTGTCATTTGGCCACCAAGACTGCCAGAAGACAGTGCTTGACTTTTTCCTCATGAGTGTTTCTACTCAATCGGTGGGGGTTGTTTCCCATTTCGCTTGGCAATTCCTCTCAGCGGCCAGTTACTTTAGGGTTCCCGTGGTACTCCTCACAATGAGTTTCTGGGCTGAGCCCAAGTACTTCCCATGGTTGAAGCAGTTAGGGACTTATGTCCTCAAAGACTGCAGATTTGTTTGAACTTAGTGTAAATTGATAAATTTTAAGGCTCTCTCAGCGTCATGAACTGAGTTGGGTTGATTACTTGGTATGGTGTATTTTTTTTTCTGTCTTTCTAGTATCAGGTGGCTGCAAATGGTTTATGAATTTATAATATTGTATCAGAGTTCATGTCATTGTTGTGCAAGCAGTGAATAATCAGAAATTTGTAAACATATACATTTTTAACCCTGAATGTGACAGCCTAACTAGGTGACTACCTTACACCTATATTCCTCTTAGACCAAGAGAAGGTGCTGGGCTCTCAACATAATGGGACTAGGCCCATTCGTAGATCCACAGGTCACCTCCCGGATGCAAGGTTGGTCAACAGGGAGGACGCTTAGCATCGTGAGAAGCCCTCCTTCTCTACCCCCTCTACCTTCTAGGTCATCTATTTTTAATGGTTTAGAACAATATTCAGTGAAGGGCCTAGGACTATACGAGTTATGCCCTTTGTCGTATCCCAGAATACCCCGAAGGGTGATGACTGGGTAGAGGAGGAAGGGTAAGCAAGACAGTTAGTTTTATGTTAATTTTAGTTAAGCTACACTCATTGATTAAGCCATTAAAATTTATTTTGAATTTACACTTTGTTTGTTGATGCAATTACAATAAACTGAAACAGAAACAAAAATTGAACTACTGTGTTGGACAGAGGCAACTGAGCAGCACTGACAATCCCTATTAAAGTAAAAATTAAGTACTGATTGACAGACCGCACATTTCAAGTCGATTTCGGCGAGGGGGTCGTGAAATTTTTCCAGAAACGGGCGAGGGGTTCACACAAATTCACAGACAGAAGCAGTCTTCCTGTCTGAGTGAAGTCGCACATGTCAGGGGGAAAAGGCTGACCTAGTCGTGCCTGTGAGGCCTAAAAGACTGACCTCATCCCCTGTTCAGGACCGATAAGTGTGACCTACCCCAGATTTGGGTTTTTTTTTATCCTGATTCCAATCCGATCGACAGTAATCTGTACTGTGGCCAAACTTACTCAGATTTGCCTTGCAGAGGCTTTGGCAGTAATAAAAATTGGAAATAAACTAGATTTAAGCTATATTTGACAAGAAATTTCTACAAATAGGTTATAAATTGAAAAAACTTGAAATTTAAAAAAAAACTGATCCAACGATCCTGTGGGATGGACCTGGTATGCTCGCTAGTTCTGTAGCAGGGATTTCTCCTTGCTACAGGGGAAGGAATGGCTCCCTTCTATCTATAGGAAAAAAGGGTAGGTTCATGTGTGTGGAAAATGTAGTGAAGAAATCAGAACTAACAGAAATAAAAGAACAATAAAGAATGGCCGTGAGCCCCTCTGCAAACAAGGTTAGGGCTTCACCTTGGCTACCTGCAAACAACTAATGAATAGAAATAAACCTGCAAAACATGTCAATAAACAAACCTGCAGACAAACATGGGTCAGAAATCAACTAAACTACTAAATAAAAATGCATAAACAAGACAATATTATACCTCTCCTTTGGTGAAATGGGCCACCATGCCTGTTGAACAGAATATTTCACCTCTTGTGAATAGCAAGGTGTTCCGCTGGTCTGAATGGTGCAGAACTAGAACAAATAGATAACAAAGGCTGATAACTCTCCCCAGATGCTGTAGATATCTAGAATATAAGGCTTTGATAGTTCACCTATGTATTTGCAAAAGAGTTCAACATGAAATGAATCAAAGAAACCAAAATATGATCTACTAATCTATGCTAGTGACTAAGGAATCTAGCAATATATATCTGAAATCAAACATCAACAATATATATGGGATAGAAAATCAACTTGCATTAGAAATATGAAGAAGTTTACAACCAAGCCTTAGTGTTGACATGCATCTCCATGAAACTAGCTATTCATCCCCAAAAGCTCTGACTCTAGCTCTCTATGCTCTCTCCAAATGATTTTGGGCCAAGAATCAATCCAACAGCATAACAATACCTTCAATGTTCTATCCTCAACCATGGCTATGAGATCATATTTATAGGGATTTAATGGATAGAGATGGCTGAGAAATTAGTGGGTGAGGTGGCCCCTAAGATCCTAGGATGAGGGATCTCGAGCTCAACCAACCCACAACAATAGGCATAAGGGATAATTCAAGGCTTATCATCTAGAAGCCTCAAGAAACTTCTCTTGTTCCCTTTTTACCCGGGGTACCGCGATTCTCCTTCTATGACAGATCGGTTCTGGTAATAACTGCCTATGGACCAAGGGCAATGGATGGTGGCACCGCTTGTGGACAACCGATGAAAGGCAGTGCGAGCAGGAGTACCACTCCTGGATAAAGAGGCATGCGTAGTGCTGGGAATTTGTATGACACACTGATAAAAAACCATTTAGTCTTCACTCCAGAATCTGGGATTCAGGGCAGGTAGGTATGTCAAAGGTCTTATCACATGATGGTGACAGGATTTTGGTATAACATGAGCCCCCCCCAAATCATGAGTCTTAGAGTGATATGATAAACGAGAGCTTTGAGAACAAGTCATTTCCAGGAGATGAAAATGTTGGCTCGATCGGAGCATGCAGTCAAGTCGGCATCTATCCCATATATATTGTTGATGTTTGATTTCAAATATATATTGCTAGATTCCTTAGTCACTAGCATAGATTAGTAGATCATATTCTGGTTGCTTTGATTTGTTTCATGTTGAACTCTTTTGTAGGTACACAGGTGAACTATCAAAGCCTTGTATTCTATATATCTACAACGTCTAAGGAGATTTATCAGCCTCTGTGATCTATTCGTTCTAGATCTGAACCATTCAAACTAGTGGAACACCTTGCTGTCTGCAGGAGGTGAAATATTCCAGTCAAAAAATATGGTGACTCCACTGGGAAGTAGTTGTATTCAGTTGTTCTGATCTTCCTCAGTCTGCAACTCTTGTCCGATTCCAGGCTCCATTTTCTTCAACTCCTTTTAGTCAGATCTACTTTCTGATTTGTATTATTGGGGTTTGAAATTTCTAGATCTGTTCAAATATGATTCATTTTGGTTTTTTATGCTCTATTACCCCTTCCAATTCGATAGTATTTTCCTTGATCTAGCCTTTTTCTGACTGGATCCTTCATTCTTCTTGTGTTTTTTTCATCTACAGGGAACCACACATGTCCTGTTGGCAAAGAGCGATGCCACTGCCTGAGTCCAGTTAGCAATACATGGTGCCGCTACCTGAATCTAGTGAGCAAGGAGCGGTTCTACCTCAAACCCGCCTGTCAGCAGCTTCATCTGTGCGGTGCCAGGTAGGCCCTGTTCCAAGACTTTGTATTTTCATTTTTGTGTGTTTTTGGCTTACTTTTTGATGAAAATGAAGTGTGTTTTTGAAAAAAATGCTCCCTCACGGCCATGAATTGTATATTCTACAGTCGCTTTGCGTGTTATATTCCCTCTGCATTCAAAGAGAATTTATGTTTCTTCCATTGGATTTTGCATTCTTTTCTTTGCTTGGAACCTCTTGCTCCTTTCTGTAGATAGTATTAATTGGAATTGGAAATATACATTTCATTTTCATGAGTAGGTTTCGGTTTGTTTTGGACTTGGAATGCATGAGTGATCCATGTTGTTCTAAGTCTTTCTTTGCTTGGGGTGAATCTTGTTTCCTTTTGCATGCTGATTGTTTCAGTGCTTGGTAGGAAAGATTGGTTCTTTGTTTCCTTGTCTGTTTCAAAGAGAAGTTTTAGTTTTCTCTCTCTTTTCCTTTATTCGCAAGTTTGTTGAATGATTTTCTTCTTGTTTTGTGTACAATTGTTTGAAATTCTAGATCTTACTTTCATTGAAAAGAAATATCTGTTTTCAACTTTGCATGCATTAGAGTTAGATTTGTTTGGAAGCGTTAGTGAAATCGTCTTTCCATTAAGTTTTTATGCATCATTTTCAAGCATGAAAAGATAGGAAACATTTAATATTTATGTTAAATGTTCTCTAGGTCTCTTTTTTATTTTCTTTGAAGATTGTTTGGGGTGCATTGATATTTCACTTTTCATTTAAAAAGATAGAATTGCATTTGCATTTTGGTGTGGATTTTTGGAAGAAAAGTAAATCTCTCTCTCTCTCTTAGGTAGAATTTCATTGAAGAGGAAAACTTGCATCATCATATAGATCAGTGTGCATCTTCTTTAAATTCAATTTTTTACTCCATGGTTCCACCTAACCGCACAAGATAAAATTAACGGTAGTACTAGGATAAAACTTTTAGCAATTTGAGTGAAACGTTAGAGACGTGTTCGAGCATCGTTAAGCGTAGGAGCTGTCGTTACTTGTCCGCATTACATCCTGGGACTCGTGCAATTCTTCCACATACCGTCGGTATATCAAACGACCTTTCATGTACCCTTGAGGTATATAGAAAGGTACTTCATGTACTCGATTGTATATCGAAAGGCCCCTTGTGAACAGTTATGCATTAGACAACACTACTACCGATTTGAGCTCCCCCGTACCTTGTGTATATTGGGAGACCCTTTTAGGAATACTCAAACCATCTAAGTTATCCTTTTGGCCTGTCCTCTGAGGTTCCTAACTCTTATCCACTCCTTTCACATGTTTTCTTGTTGATTTTAGTTTGAGTAGTACTTGCTTGTGCGTGGTACTCAGGGGGTTATTAGAGAGTTTAGAGATGGACTCCTCATCTGGGACTACCACTCAAGAGGTCCCTTTCCAAGGTGTACCTTTTGTATTCCCTTCAAGTGAAGGTATTAGTCCTCCCTTTATTACCACTCTAAATATTCCTAGATTAACTATAGGATTATCGGTCTGGATTTTTAATCTGGTAATTCCTGTTACACCTAATGTCTCAAATGTCACCTCTCCTCCAAGAGAGGATCGACCTCAACCTAATCCCTCTCCTTCTTTGTTGGTTGTTGTTCCACCCCTTTCTTCTTCTTCACTTGAACAAAGCTCTATGGTTAGTAGTCACATGGATAAGAAGAAGAAGAAAGGGAAGGGTAAGAAGAAGAAGGATAAAAAAGAGAAAAAGCAGCAACCATCTGCTCTTGATGGTGCTCGTTCTAAGAGAACACCTGGAAAACCCAAGTTCCCTTGTAAGCTTTACAAGTGGGACCACCTTCTTAAGGAGTGTTCCGGTCTCTCCCATGTACAAGAAGAGTGGTCTAAAATATCCAAACCGTC
Organism: Pseudotsuga menziesii; assembly: GCA_001517045.1. Lineage (NCBI taxonomy): Eukaryota > Viridiplantae > Streptophyta > Pinopsida > Pinales > Pinaceae > Pseudotsuga > Pseudotsuga menziesii. The sequence continues at coordinate 57,455 of LPNX011233663.1, forward strand.
TGTGTCATCAAGCTCTGATCATCATGTTGACGATACTCCTTCAACCAGTGACCCATTGGTAAAAGGTCATAAGGGTAATGTCTTGTATCCTTATTTAATATGAAAGGATATGCATAGTACTTTTCTTTGTCCAAGCATAGATGAAGCTTCGCGCTTTTTGAAAATATTACTAACCATCAACAGGTGATTCCAACAAGTGATAGTAATTTATCCCTCGATCCCCCACTAGTTGACCAAGTGGTCGATTCAGATTTATCTGTGGTTCATCCCACTCTTCCTTTGGAGAGTGAAGTTAAAGTGGTCGAGTCGGTGTCATTTCCACCCGATCCCGCTCTTTCATCAGAGAGTGTTAAGACTGAAGTAGTCTCTTTGACCAAATATTCATCTTGTTCTTCTCTTCCAGTAGAGAATGAACTTAAACCTACCGAATTTTTTACGCTTCATTCTGATTGTTCTCAACAAGAGGAAATTTTGTCTATTTCGACAGAACCCTCTCCAAGTACTGAGGTTATTTCCTTTGACTGGAGTAACCTAACAGAGTCTCGTCTTCATTCGAGTGTTCCTTTCCAGATAGTTTTGAATGTTACTGCTAGGCGAATACTTCACACTATTGTTGACGAAGGGGCTTCTATTAGTATTATATCCTCAACTACTTGGAAAGCTTTAGGTTATCCTCAGCTTGTGCCAGCCACTAATCAAATACTAGCTTTTAATCGCAGGCGTACCTCATCTTTAGGGACCCTTCCTTATTTGCCTATTACATTAGGAGGGAAAAATGTCTGCATTGATGTTATGGTGGTCCAAGGTCCTTTAGATTTCAATCTGGTCCTTGGACGTGATTATGTCTATGCCATGAAGGCTGTTGTGTCCACACTCTTTAGATTTATGCATTTTCCCCATGATGGGAAGATTGTGACCATTGATAAGCTTTTCTTTGTTACACCTGACCATTGCATTACTCCTAGTAATCAAACTGCCATGAATGTGCCGCATGTTCTTGTGGTTCCTTCCCCTTCTTCTAGTTAGATTTTTCCCATCATAGGTAAAATGGGGGGCATGGCTCTATTCTATGGACATCATAATGGAGCTAAGCCGCTAGGTTTTATGTAATGGGGGCAACCTACCAACCTCTAGATATCATGTTTGGTAGGAGCAGGTTTTAGAGCATAGTTTACGCTTTTGGTTTCAAGCTCGTTAAAAAATAAAACCACTCATTAAGCATAGTTTACGCTATTGGTTTCAAGCTTGCATAAAAATGAAACCATGTCTAGAGCATAGTTTACCCTATGGTTTCAAGCTCGTTAAAAAATAAAACCACTCCTTAAGCATAGTTTATGCTTTTGGTTTTAAGCTTGCATAAAAATGAAACCATGTCTAGAGCATAGTTTACTTTCTGTTTCAAGCTCGTTAAAAAATAAAACCACTCCTTAAGCATAGTTTACACTTTTGGTTTCAAGCTTGCATAAAAATGAAACCATGTCCTGAGCAAAGTCCCCTTTCTATGTCAAGCTCGTTAAAAATGAAATAGCACCTGACCATCATGTCAGTTTTTTCTTGATAAAAGTTCCCATTCTATGTCAAGCTCGTTAAAAAATGAAATAGCACCTGACCATGATGTCATTTTTTTCTTGAGCAAAGTTCCCATTCTATGTCAATCTCGTTAAAAAATGAAATGGATCTCCTCAAGCATAGTTTACCTTTTGGTTTCAAGCGTGCATAAAAATGAAATCATTCCTGAGCATAGTTCATTTTCTATTTCAAGCTCGTTAAAAAATGAAGTAGGTTTCCTTAAGCATAGTTTACCCTTTGGTTTCAAGCTTGCATAAAAATGAAATCATGTTCCAAGCATAGTTACCTTCTGTTTCAAGATTGCGAAAAAATGAAACAGATCCCCTTCCCTTGAGCCGAGTCTTCCCTTTACTATTAGAACTTGAACCTTCTTTCTACCTGTCTGATTCGCATTCTTCCTACCTTTTTGGTGAGAATTTTCACATTAGTAACCAGGTTTTTAGGTTGGGTATGGAAAAATAATCGACGTTAGATGAAACGAATCTTGGGGGCATGTTGAGCCACTAGAAACCATGTTAGGGGTAGGCTTCACTAGCAATCATGCTGGGGGAAATATTCCAACCTATGTATATCATGTTAATGGGATTTTTCAAGCATAGTTTACCCATTGGTTTCGAGCTTGCGTAAAAATGAAACCAATCTTTGAGCATTCTTTCAACTGATCTTCGAGCTCGTTAAAAATAGTAAGATGGGGTTGAGCTTACTTTTCATTTTTCAGGCTCTGGTTAAAACATGAAAAATGGTTTGAGCTTAGTTTATTACTTTTTTGTGCTCTGGATTCAAACATGAAAGAGGTTAATGGATTTCTCTTTAAACCCTTTTCAGGCTCCCTAAATATGAAATGATCGTCGATCAATCTTGTCTTCTTCAGGCTCGTTAAAGTATTTGAAGAGTCGTCTGTCCAACGGTAGGTTATCTCTTTCTTGGTTTGGATAGGACTATTTACGAGAAAGGAACACTCTAGCCAATCATGACTGGAAGAGTTCTCTAAGGTACGATTTTACACTTTTTTGGGCCTTAGAGACTAAATCATATGAAAAAGGACCCTCATGGAGTCTTCTTCCGTATTCGTTCAGACTCTCTAAAAATGAACGATACCGAGTTTTCTTTTAGTGCACTCGTTAAATTAAACATTGAGAGACCTGTTTTGGGAATGAACCCCTCCTCTCTCAGGTTCGTAAAACATATGAGACTGGACTTGTCTTCTGACAAACTATATCGAGTGTTTGTTACCCTCTTTGAACTCATAAAACTGAAAAGAGGAACTCATCGATCATGATGGGGGAAATGGGAAAGGGAATCATTTTGCAAATAATGGCAGTTGTTTGTCACTACCTTTAAACATGGCACTTGTCTACACAATCATGTCAGTCAATTGGGTATTCAACTGATCTCCATGACGATCGACTTTCATGAGTCATGCCAATCCTTTGAGTCTTTAAAAAGAATGCATTGTCCACTGTCGCATTGTGTATATGTCTTGTCTAGTCATGCTTCCAAGTCATTTTGTTGTGTCATCCAATGTTCAAAGGGGATCTGAAGAAGTTTTACCTTTGCAGTCTACACAGTCTTTGTGTTAGTATCTTTGAGTCAGTCATATGGTTACTACATTCACATCATTCCAAAACTATGTTCTGATTTTCATGTCGTTGACGTGGGACTCATCATGGCCCTCCTTCGACGAGACTATTCTCGTAGACATCAGCTCATCATCTAGGAAATAGTCTTAGAAACAATATTTAGTACCTTGAGATATGTATGCCTTAATGACAGATTCTCTCGCTCTCGACATAGGTTCACATCATTGACCTTTGATCGATAGAATCGACTGGGTGTTCGACATCAGGACATCTATTCTCACTCATTAGATTGTACTAGGGTACCTTGGGAATCATTGACATTAATGGTGATCTCCCTCACACTTGTTAACGGTTCACATCATTGGCCGGTAATCAAGTGGGTTCTACCATGTTCGACTTCAGATCATTGTAATCACATGGATAGAATCATACTTTGTGGAAGACGAGACGGAGACAATGGGCATTTGTTTAAAAGTGCTGGCATTGCTTTTTCCCTACGTTGCGATAGATTTTTGTATATCTAGCATGGATCCACATTTGTATGGTCGTGGCTATGCTCAAATTTGTGTCTGTATGACATAGATCTATGTTGTATGTATGGTAGCTATGTCCAAGTTTGAGTCCTCTATTACATGGATCTACGTTGTATTCTAGTAGCCATGCTTTTTTATTCCACTCATGGATCTTCCTTCTATTGGTCTGTAGCTATGAGTTTGGTTACTTGTGTCTATGAATCAACATACCGATGTACTATAGATGCCTACTTTACTGCATGCTCCGATCGAGCCAACATTTTCATCTCCTGGCAATGACTTGTTCTCAAAGCTCTCGCTTATTGTGTCACTCTAAGACTCATGATTTTGGGGGCATCCTGTAATACCAAAATCCTATCACCATCATGTGATAAGACCTTTGACATACCTACTTTCCTTGAATCCCAGCTTCTGGAGTGAAGACTAAATGGTTTTTATCAGTTTTTCATACAAATTCCCAACACCGTGCATGCCCCTTTATCCAGGAGCGGTACCCCTGCTCGCACCACCTTTCATCGGTTGTCCACAAGCAGTGCCATTGCCCATTTCCCTTGGTCCATAGGCGGTTATTACCATAACCGCTCTATCATAGAAGCAGAAGCGTGGTACCCTGGATAAAAAGGGAAACAGAGAAGCTTCTTGAGGATTCTAGATGATAAGCCTCGATATATCCCTTATCCCTACTGATGTGGGTTGGTTGAGCTCCAGATCCCTCATCCTAGGATATTAGAGGCCACCTCACCCACTAATTTCTCAACCATCTCTATCCATTAAAGCCCTATAAATATGAGCTCATAGCAATTGTTGAGAGGAGAAGATCGAAGGTATTGTTATGTTGTTCGACTGATTTTTGGCCCAAGATCATTTAGAGAGCGCATAGAGAGCTAAGTTGGAGCTTTTGGGGATGAAGATCTGGTTTCATGGAGATGCATGTCAACACTAAGGCTTGGTTGTAAACTTCTTCATATTTCTAATGCAAGTTGATTTTCTGTCCCATAAATATTGTTGATGTTTGATTTCATATATATATTGCTAGATTCCTTAGTCACTAGCATAGATTAGTAGATCATATTTTGGTTGCTTTGATTCGTTTCATGTTGAACTCTTTTGCAGGTACACAGGTGAAATATCAAAGCCTTGTATTCCAGATATCTATAGCGTCTAGGGAGAGTTATCAGCCTCTGTGATCTATTTTTTTTGGATCTAAACCATTCAGACCAGCGGAACACCTTGCTATCCACAGGAGGTGAAATATTCCAGTCAACAAATATCTGGTCTATGAAACCATAGATTCTGGGTTCGATCACCAGTGGAGTCGCCAGATTTATTGACCAGAATAATTCACCTCCTGCAGACAGCAAGGTGTTCCCTTGTTTTGAATGGTTTAGATCCAGAACAAATAGATCACAGAGGCTGATAACTCTCCCTAGACACTGTAGATATCTGGAATATAAGGATTTGATAGTTCACCTGTGTACCTGCAAAAGAGTTCAACACGAAACGAATCAAAGCAACCAGAATATGATCTACTAATCTATGCTAGTGACTAAGGAATCTAGCAATATATATCTGAAATCAAACATCAACAATATATATGGGACAGAAAATCAACTTGCATTAGAAATATGAAGAAGTTTAGAACCAAGCCTTAGTGTTGACATGCATCTCCATGAAACTAGCTCTTCATCCCCAAAAGCTCTGACTCTAGCTCTCTATGCTCTCTCTAAATGATTTTGGTCCAAGAATCAATCCAACAGCATAACAATACCTTCAATTTTCTCTCCTCAACCATGGCTATGAGCTCATATTTATAGGGATTTAATGGATAGAGATGGTTGAGAAATTAGTGGGTGAGGTGGCCTCTAAGATCCTAGGATGAGGGATCTCAAGCTCAACCAACCCACAATAGTACGGATAAGGGATATCTCAAGGATTATCATCTAGAAGCCTCGAGAAACTTCTCTTTTTCCCTTTTTACCCAGGGTATTGCACTTCTTTTTCTATGACATAGCAGTTCTAGTAATAATCGCCTATGGACCAAGGGCAAGGGGCAGTGGCACCGCTTGTGGACAACCGATTAAATACGGTGCAAGCATGGGTACCACTCCTGGATAAAGGGGTATACGCGGTGCTGGGAATTTGTATGACAGACTGATAAAAAACCATTTAGTTTTCACTCCAGAAGCTGGGATTCAGGGCAAGTAGGTATGTCAAAGGTCTTATCACATGATGGTGACAGGATTTTTGTATAACAATGCCTTGGATGGAAAGAAGCACCTCTCTATCTAACTCAGCAATGGAGGAGGAGCTATGGCTCAATGGGGAATGTGAGTGGAAGAGAGGGGGATGTGGGTGTCTTGAGAGGCAAAGAGGTCTCAAGGAATCCATGGGTAGCATAACACTATGCAGGAGAGGAGTGTTTTGAGAGTGACCCCCCACCCTCCTTTTATAGCTTTTTTGGGGTTTTAGGGATTTAAGTGCTTGGTCAGGGCTTTAGCCCCTTTTTTGGGATTTTATCCCCTTTCGCCCTAACTTTATGTCCTTTTAGGGTTTTAAGCTCCTTTGAGGAGTTTTAGCCCCTTTTTGGAGGCTTTAGCCCCTAGGAGAGTTAATTAGGCTCCATTTTGGGTTTTTTAAGCTCTTGTCTTCATCCTTAATCCTTTTTGAGGGTGTGGGGGTCTAATGGGTTGTTACGAGGGTCGATCATGGGTGTCCTTGGGTGGTGTAGGCCCCGTAGAGTTGAGTGAGGGATTTTTTGGGTTAACAGTAATGATGAAACTATGGCTGGGCAAGGGTTTCATCAAATTCACCTAGTCTGGTTTACCTTTTTATATGGGGACAAGAGACAACCAATCATTTAGCATGGTAGACACTATCACATCTCACAAGATGCATTAGGGCTTGTTTCCAAGCTGTGTAGTTTTCCCTTGTTTCTAGCGTTGAGGGTTTTTATGGACTTTGATTTTTAGGTTAACTTAGGGGTTCACAATATGAAGCCATTCCTACTTGTTCCTTTTTACTGTTTGCTTGCATACAATAGAATTGTTAGCAAATGGGGTTTTTTTGCATGGGTTTTAGAACTGGTTTTGACGTTTCTTTCGCGTCTTAGAGTTTTGATTAGAGCCTGCGTTTGAGCTAGATTTTCTCATTCCGGTTTGACCTTTCCATAAGTTTTAATGTATACATGATATACAAGGTTTCTATGCATCACATGATCACTTTTAAATGGCTAAACATGACTTGCTAAAGATATATTTAATGTTCTCCCTAGATGCAATCCTATTTTTTAAGGAAAAATATCATTTGTTAACTAATGGTTTCCTGTATATCTTAAAGTAGCTCCTCATTTTTTGTTTATATGAATGCATGTGTTTTAATCATAGGGACACTAAGTGATTTCTTGATGTGACTATTTCATAGCCTCATTCCTCACACAACACCATGCTAAATAAAGGAAAGAAGAAATCCAACGATGCTGAGGAGGAATCAGAGTTGCAAGTCATTCTTAGGATAGAGATAATTTATGAAGCTACCAAAGCTATCACGGGAGATAAAACAAAGTTCAAATGAGGACATGTATATCCCATGATCACATATCAGAAGGTCCCATATGTGGGATTAGAATATATACCCATTGATGAAAATATATTGAGATCTAGGATCACGAAGGTATCCACCCGACATGAACTTTTCCCTTGTGCCGAGGTGGTCGTCTGGATTTTACCTAAAGTAGACACAAGTATGATGATCATGTATAACATCGAAGGAAAAAAAAATTCTCCCTTCACCCCTTCATACATAGCCAAAGATTGCAATCTACTAGCCTCAGAAATCAGCATGACAGATGTCTGGATAAATTGTTTGAGTTCATACTATATCGAATGTGCTAAGCTGATGATGATAGCGAGAAAGCCATTTTGACATAAATCCTCTGGTGAATATGAAACTAACATCTTGCACACTCCTTACAGACTTATAGCCCTGATGCTCAACATAATTTTTGACAGGTCCGATGGGATATTCTATAAGATAGGTTGGATCCCACCAATGTATCATGTAACCATGCAAGGCACTATTTTCAACTGGGCAGACATTGTAGCCAACAGCTTGTCTTCCTACATAGGTGTTGCACTAAGAGGACTGCTCCAAAGAAAATAAGAATTCTACATGGGGTAAATTTCCAATCCTGATTTCCACAATGCCCTTCATATCATCCAAGATGTGGTATTAAAACTAGTGTCAGTTGCATATATAGTGGATCCACATGCGCGTTGCCACATGCAGCCGATGACGGAATGTTACAATGTGTCTGGCGAACCCGAGGATGACGATGAGCTACAAAATATCAATATTCTGAAAACAGAAGGGAGTAGGGATGTCGTAGAACTATATATACCAACTGAACCCATGAATCAGCCGTTGAAGATCAGAAAATTTAACATTGGGACAGAGGAGAAACCAAAATTTGCAAGTGTTGGGGACTACTGGGATGAGGATACTATGTCAAAGATTACAAATCTACTGCATGAATTTAAGGATTTGTTTCCAACCAAATTCTCTAAAATGAAAGGGATACTGGGTTATTTGGGAGAGATGAAGATTCCATTAAAACCAAATGTGAAACCAGTAAGGCAGAGGCCATATCTCTTGAATCTGCGATACAAGGAGAGAGTTAAAGCTAAGATAGATAGGATGTTGGATGCTAGAATAATTGAGCCAGTTGAAGAATTGTTGATCCCAATTTTGTTACTATTTTTGGTTGGTAAATTACACCTTTTGACATCTATTTTGTCATCTTTTTTTCATATTCCTATCATACAGCCTAACCTTCAGCCTCATGTATGAATATATTTGGGATTTATGCAAATTCTGGTTTATTATTATTATTTCACGATTTTACTAAACAATCATACAATATTTGATAATATATTTGATATATCAAATTACTTTGTAGGTTATAGTCTTTGCGCCAACTGATATTGGACATACACCACGCTACATATGCGCAGATCGCATCCAACTCACCATTCATTATGTCAAGAAAACCACGCACTATTTGATGGTATATTCCAAAGTTTTAAAGCATAGAACGGTTTCAGTTGCTCTGTGTCCACACATCTCGATGAGTGGATGGACCTCGTTCTAGAAGGCTCACCATCTTACCTCCTCTACTCGACACCAAGTTAACCAGTCCACATCAAAGAGAATCCTCACACTACAGCACATGCAAGGGAGGACCGCCACCCTAGGACCCCTCTACCTTTCCATATATTTTGTTTCAACTCTAAGTTTACCAACCTCGGTCGATAATTGAATATTAGGTGGATTGTTTAAGACAGTATAACACCCAACATTTTTGGCGTCGTTTCCAGGGAGTTGTTCTCTAAGGTAGAATAAGTAGAATCCCCTTAGTAAGTTTAGCAATTGGCTGGTGGCAGGGGAGTGGTAAGATGAGAGGTAAGAACCTATGCATCTGTTATAACAGGCACCCCCAAATCCATCAATAGTAGTACTAGAAGCATAGGCTTTCCTTTAGTTTAGTTTTTCATGAACAGACCTAGAGATTCTAAGGGTAGATACATTAGAGCTAATTCTCAAAACCTTATTAAAATTCCTACTAAACTTTACGGGGGATGAAATACCCCAACCACTAACTCAATCGAAAGGTATCAAAGAACCCACATAGGAAGTAGTTCTACTTGGAAACCTAAATAATTTATAGGAGAAACCATAGACGGTGAGGAAATTCTGGTGGGAAGTCCTAATGATCCCATTGCTGAGGAAATTCAATAGGGTCAACCTTTGGAAACCCTCAACCCTCCAATAGTGCAGAAACCTAATAATACAACTTTCTCATTAGTATGGTGTCAAAACCCCAAATTTTCACAAAAATTTAAAAATTTTGAGATAACATAAAATGCTGAAAACTATGGTTTACTAACAGCTAACGGTCAGCAATAAAAGAAATAGTTAAAAGATTAGTATTACAAAATCTCAATTATGTTAACTCAATAGTTTCCTTTTGTAACAAGATTAAGTTTAACTTGCGCATTATTTTTATTTCAGTTTACTGATGAGTTTTCTTTATGACAAGTAGTTGGAATCTGACTTTGAAATCCTGGGCTTACTTAGCATTTATGCTAATGCAGAAAGATTACTTTTTCTTACAGGTTACAGGTAAATTCTTGATCCAATAAAAGTTTATTAAGGCGTTAATCAGAAATACTTCGATTAGTATAGAATATACTGCTAGAGTAAAAGTTGGCTTGATTAAATTCCAAGGTTCTATGAGGTAAAATACCTTCTCCTTATCTGAGTTATGACCACATCTATATTTTAATAGCATGCTGATATGATCAGTGTCTTTTCACTATTGATGGCCTATTATAAGAATGACTATTACTTCGATTGATCTTCTTTCTATTATTACTCTATGCTAAATCTAGTCCTTAATAGAGTCCAAGATTCAACATATTAGTACTCTTATTGTAACAAAAATTTATTGCTATTGTTCACATAAATTTTTAAGACTTGTTTAAGTGACGAACAAACTTAAGACCCCTTTGAGAAATGAGTTGCACAGAACTCGTAGCTTTTCTTTCAATAATTTCAGTGGAGATAGTTTTCAGATTATAGTACATTGCATTTATAGTTGACCCCTGTATAATTGTCGTAAAAAAAAATGACTTCTATTTGTCCAACCTCTCCAAGACTTAATAAAGTGATGATATTATTATCTCATTTTAAAAATGTATAATATACCACAAGTATATTTAGATATTTTCACTGTCTTTTACTATTACAAATAAAGCCTTAACTGAAGACATTTGAGCTTTACTTGTTTATGAAAAATACTAATTACAATTTCTCTTGAAGTTTACCCTAGTACTATAGACTTCTTAGGAGTCTATTCTAGAGTGAAGAGAATACTTTTAAAATATGTTTCCCGTTGAATTATGAGCTAAATCATTATCGTTAGAGTTTTTATATGGACCAACTCTAAAACATAACTCTTCATTCTAATAATAGGATCAATAATTATTATGAAAACGTTTTTTTTAAGGGTTTATACCCTACTAGAGATATCTCTTTAGTTGTTTACTAAATCATTTGATAATTTCCATTGTTTACAAATACCAATTTCCTTGATATCATGTAAGCTTGGGTTTATTATTATCATATACTCATGATTTTTAAAATCACCAACAGTTTATCAATACCCTAAGTTCTAAATACTCCAGCATTATTTAAATAATGATTATCAATGATATATATACGTTTTGAATTGGTATAATATAGTACTGAAAGATCATCATGAGGATTAATAACAATGATTTTGTCTTATCAGCACAATGTGGACTATAGAACTCGACCCACTGTGACTTTGATAAATTTTCGGGGCATGTGGAACCTTCCTCACCATGCACTGGAGATATAAGTTTCCTCATAACCCTACTCTTCATCATTTCCCTCTATAGTTCTCGGGCCTTCGGGCTGCTCTGCAACAATTCTCATGGTGGCCATGATACCCTTCTGGTTGCTAGTTATGATCCAAGTCTTGGTTTGAGTTGTTTTAGCTTCCACTATTTGGTCTTGAAACTCGTTCTTTGTATTGTGAGTCTTATCTCTATAAGGGTTTTTGTTGAGATTCATAGCATTTGTCTTATGGCCTATATGTGGCTCCTTCTTTTCCTTCCGTGTCCTGTCAGTACAAAGATAGGTTAATATTTACTTGTTGTTGGTTTATGCACTGCCCTCCTCATAGGGTTTGAGAGTTTCGATAGAGTTGCTGAAGTGAGTGAAATCTTTTGTTGTTAATTCTTTCGTGGTCATTTCCAGGCTTGTTATAGTTACTGCTGTCAGTTTGTTATGTATCGTGGCCCTCCATCGTCTCTGTCACTGCGAGTATAAAGGTTTGGATTCTTGTTACACTGGTTGCGGTGTTGTTGTTCCTTCGTGGCTCCATAATATTCTCTTCCAGGTGATGTAAACATTTAAAATTTTAATACTAGATTTTGTTTACAATATTCATTTCTAAAACAAGTTTTTAATTAAACCTTGGTTTTCATTTTGCAGGAAACAGTTCGCATAACCCTTGGTAGAAAATACTTGACAAAAGGACCGGTGCTCTGGCTACAGGTAAGACCTGGTTATCAAATGGATTTCCCTGCTTGTGCAATCCTTAGGGGATAGTTTCTAGTTGGAAAAAGTTACGACTTGGTTGTTAACCAGTATTGGGTTGTTTTTCTTCAGTTTACTAGCTTTGGTTTTTGTTTAAACCCTCGCTTACAGCAGGGTAACTCCGGCTCAAGCTGTGACTTGCAAACGTTTGTTTCTCATTTTTGTACAATGTTATATTTGAATCCTTTACAGCCTGTCAAGAAATACATATTTTCGTTTAAAGCATAATGGTTTTCCTTTGAGCTCGAACTCAATTTGTCTTTAAGATCTTATGGTGACTTTGTAAACTAGGGTTTTTACCCTATTCGCCTGTGTAATAGAAATTTTTGTTGTATATTAACTATTTTGCATTTATAGTAATGTTAATGTCTTAAGACCATTATTCCATCATATTATATAATTATTTACTTACAGGCTCAGAAATTCGAGCTAGGGTTTCCTGTAGGTAACCATTTGTGTAAAATATTCAATTTGTTCTTTAAGCTTTAGTTACTTAGTTTAATTGATTTAATTATTATTATAGGTATATAGAGTAAAATTCCAGTTATATTACTATGGTTGTCTTTTCATTGTCCTTAAAGGATTGTAATAATCTATAACAGTTTAATTGTTTAATAATAAATAATCCAAATACTTGGATTATTGCTTAAATGATTATCTTTTACATATATTGTTTGTTGTTAAGGTTTTGACCCTGTATTTTCTTTTACCAGTAGATCTTGTTTATATAGGTTTAAAAGAATTAGTTCTTTTTATAAATAAACATTTATTAAATATTAGTTATTATCGTAATTTAGTTGTTATTATTAAATAAAATACAGATAGGGTTATTAATGTTCTTTGATAAGATAACAACTTACATACAAAAATAGATTACTCTGATATTATGAAATGCATAATACATCTATTCATTTCAGATTCCTATCATATCCTTCATCTATTTTAATACACTGCCTGTGCTGGAGTACGGTCTGGTCCTTCCAGATGTGGAAAAACGCAGGTTAGGATTATTTTACATCTATTTCAGGTTCATTCTTTCAAATATCTATAAGATTACTAACTCTAATATTTACAACTAACATTTAACATAACAATCAAATTCACTTTTTATCATTTAACATAGTAAAACAAAAAGATTGTAGAACCTAATTAAGCTGGACAACAATAGCGTTAGGAGGTCGTTCCTCCCTACCAACTCCTGGGGAGTGCTCAAATAGTGTCTCCTCAGGACCCCCAAGCATGTTCCTAGTATCCTTGGCTGAGAACTGATGGAGAAAGTGAACAATAGACTAGTCCAATGACTCAATAAATAACTCTACACTTAGCAGTAAGATCCCTCAACTGAAAAGATGCATTAGATCACTTAGCAGTTAAACCCTCTAACTCTTTCCACAAATTCCCTCACCATTTCATTTCTCTGAAGTACATTCACCTAAATGAATACTCCTCTATAATAAGTAGCCTCATCTCTCTTCAATGGACATTTTTATAAGATTGCCTAGGTCTTTTGGGTCAATTTGTCATTAATTGAGCCACCTGCTCTAATCCCACTTTCTTGGGGAATCATGACCCCAAATGTATGGAGGTTTCCACCTGCTACAGTTGGAAGTGTTTGAGGATGCTCCTACATGTCTATTTGTTCTCCACCTAGTCTCCTCCACCAACTTGACCATTAAACACTCTTTTAACAGCTCTCCTAAGATGTTGTCTCCACTTTTATTTATTTATAATTAAAATATTCAGAAATACATTCAACATCCTTAACTCTGTTGAGTCATCAATTACAACTTAGCATAAAATTTAACATAATGTATTTAAATAAAATCAAATAAGATAATATTATTTTTGCAAAATTGTGGCATGTGACATACACACCCCCTTAGAACATAACATCATCCTCGATGTTATTTATTCTTCATCCTGAGAATTCCCCTGGAACAGAATTGGATATGCATCTCGCATATTACTTTCCAATTCCAAGGTGGCTTCTTCTGGACTAAGGTGCTTCCATTGCACCTTCACCTATACAATGGTGCGGTTCCAAAGTGTGATCTCCCTCCACCCGAGGATACAGTCCAGTTCCACCAGAAAATCTCCTTCTGGTTCCACATGTACATCATTTCAGTTAACAACATGAATAGCATCATGAACATATTTCTTTAACACAAAAATGTGAAAAACATTATGTACTCTTAAATTTGGTGGTAATGCTAATTGATAAGCTACTTGTCCAATCCTGGACAGAATTTCAAATGGACCATAGTAATGAGGTGCTAATTTTACACAACTCCCCAATCTCATAGAGCTCCTATTGGGCCTCACCTTGATGAACACATGTTCACCTACCTAAAACTCCTTTCGAGTTCTTTTTAAGTCTACTAGACTTTTCTACCGATCCTGTGCAACTTTCAGATTACCCTGCACCTGTTTTACAATTTCTTCCATTTCATTTAACAATTCAGGTCCTAATACTAGTCTATCCACCAGATTACTCCAAGAGATAGGAGTATTACATTTCTGTCCATACAAAATTTTGAAAAGACTAAATCTGGCTGATGTCTGATAATTATTATTATAAGCAAATTCTTCCAGATGCAAATAATCCTCCCATTTACCTGGCTGGTCTTTCACATACATTCTTAATAAATATTCCAGTACTTGATTTACCCTTTCAGTTTGTCCATTTGTTTGAGGATGGAATGAAGTACTAAAATTTAATGTAGTGTTTAACCCTTTAAACAAATACTTCCAAAAATTTCCTGTAAATTTAGGATCTCTATTTGAGATTATGACTTTTGGTACTCCATGCAATCGGAAAATATGTTTTAGAAAGATATCAGCTATATTTGCAGCTTTATAAGTAGTTTTAACAGGTATAAAGTGAGTTGATTTGCTTAACTTATCAACTACTACCATGATAGAATCATTTTGATTCTAATTTCTAGGCAGTCCAGTAATAAAATCTAGACTAATTATCTCCCATTTCCAGCTAGGAATGGGCAATGGTTGAAGTAATCTAGCTGGGTGCTGATGTTCAGTTTTCACCTGCTGACATTCAAAACACCTAGCGATATATTATGCTACTTCAATTTTCATATTTTGCCAAAAATATTCTTTTCTTAACATAGTTATAGTCTTTTTATAGCCTGGATGACCTGAGTATGGAGTTTTATGAATTTCATCTAGAATTAACAACTTAACTTTAGGTACGTTAGGTACATACATTCTGTCTTTATACAGTAAAAATTCTTTTTCATTTAAACTGTATCCTTTACTCAAGATTTCTGTTGGATTTTCTTTAGTTTTAGATTGTAAACTTTGGTAAATTTCATCTTGTTCTATTCCTTCTTTAAGTTGTTCATCCAAATCTATAGCATAAGTGCTGATAGCTACTGTAAAATTCAGCCCTGCATTCCTACTTAATGCATCGGCAACTTTATTTTCTTTACCTTTTATGTGCTGACTTTCAAAATCATACTCACTTAATAAGGCTAGCCACCTAGCTTATCTGGCATTTAAATTAGGCTGATCTAACAGATACTTCAATCCTTTATTGTCAGTCATTAAAATAAATTTTCTGCCAATTAGGTGATGTCGCCACATCTTTAGAGCGTGTATAACCGCTGCTAATTCCAAATCATATGTTGCATAATTATTTTCATGAATTTTTAACTTTCTAGACTCATAGGCAATAACATGCCCTTCTTCAGTCAGAACACTGCCTAAGCCATCATTACAGGCGTCAGTGCACACTACAGATTCTTTATTAGGATCAGCTATTCTTAAAATAGGTGCGCTGGTTAATAAAGTTTTTAACTTTTTAAATATTTCCTCACATTTATGATTCCAGTTGAACTTCTTTCCCTTCATCTGCAATCCTCGAAAACCCTTCAATGAACCTCTGGTAGTAACCGGTAATGCCCATTAAAGATTGAACATCCGTTACATCCTTAGGAACCGGCCAATCTTCGATCACCCTTATCTTTTCAAGATCTACTGAAATCCCTTCCTTGGTCACCACATGACCTAAGTACTAAATCTTATCCTTGAAGAAATCACATTTACTAAATTTTGCGAAGAGTTGATGATCTCGCAACTCTTGTAAAACAATTTTTAAATGTTCTTTATGTTCTTCTTTAGTTTTTGAATAGATTAGAATATCGTGGATAAACACGACCAAAAACTTATCTAAATATGTATGCATCACGTTGTTCATTAAACACATAAAAATAGTTGGGGCATTAGTAAGCCCGAATGGCATGACGACAAATTCGTAATGACCATATCTAGTTCTGAATGTTGTCTTAAAGATGTCTTCATCTTTAATCCTAACTTGATGATATCCAGACCTTAAATATATTTTTGAAAACATCGTGGCTCATGTAGTTGATCAAATATATCATCAATGTGGGGCAACGGATATCAATTTTTAATGGAAATCTTATTTAATTGACGGTAATCTATGCAAAGTCGCATGGTTCTGTCCTTTTTCTTAACGAAGATGATAGGTGCCCCCGAAGGAGACACACTTGGTCGAATATAATTTTTATCAATTAGTTATTTTAATTGAGACTTTAATTCATTAAGTTCGAGTATGTTCATTTGATAAGGGGCCTTTGAGCTAGGTATTGCACCCGGTACCAGCTCAATGGTGAAATCCAATTCCCTTTTCGGAGGTAGTCTTGGAATTTCTTCAGGGAATACATCAACATATTCTCTTAAGACTGGTATGTCTTCCAATTTTAAATTATCTATCTTAATTAAACTCTCCTCATCATTTATTGTTACTGTATAAGCTTTACATCCCTTCCTAACAACTCTCTTAAGCTGTAGGGAAGAAATATACCTTATGGTGGTTATTCTAGGGATTCATTTTACACTTACTAGTTTTCCATCACTGTTTAAACATGTGAAAGTTTTATCATAACAATTTAAAATTACCCTATGTTGTTCTAACCAGTCCATACCAATCACCAAATCATAAGAACCAAGAGGAAATACATTAAGCTTGACAACATTTTCAAAATGATCCATAACTACTGCACATTCTTTTACAAAACAAGTTACCTTTCTTTTAGCACCAGTGGCTAATGTTGGGGCACGCACCTTAACAGTACTTAAGTTTGGTAACTCTGCGGTTTTTGTGGAAGATTGTAAGTGGAGCTATGGCTCAAAATAGTCTTAGGGGTGTCGGGGTTGAGTCAAAGCCCTCTTTTTTGTAATTATCCCATGGTTTAAGTCTAGGGTTTATGGGTTCAGGGTGCCCATGGATTTGTAATAAGTGCACTGTATAAATAAGCACTCTTGTAAATGAGTCAGGTTAGGCTTTTTTATGTAAGATGAATTGATGTGAAGCTAAGGCTTGTTTTGTAAGAAAGGTTAAGTCCCAACTGTGTGCATGGACAACCTCTGCAGCTATGTGCACAGAGGGTTTTGGGTGATTAAGAAGATCTACAACTGTGTGCGCAGAGGCCTGCAGCTGTGTGCGCGACTTTCAGGACTTGAAGGGATCTGCAGCTGAGTGCGCAGATCAAAACTGTGGTGTTTTGTAAAGAGTTGAATAAAACGTAGTTATGTGGACGTAACCCCTACACTGGGGGTGAACCACGTTATATCTTGTGTTGTGTTTCTTTTGTGTGGTTTCTGTTAAGTTCTTTTATGCATTGATAAGTAAATAATTAATAAGTAAGATCACTACTAAATACTAACTTCGTTGTGAATTCCCAGTAAAGGGTTAAGCAAGTCACTGTTTGTTTATCTAGCTGCGAAGTTATATATATGAATGTCGAAGCTCTGTGTTGTATGATTATAAGTTATTAAAGGCTAAAGGTATAGTAATATCCCTCTTCTGCTTGTAGAAACATGATTCTGCGGCACCCCATAGTTGTTTCGGGTGAGACTGCAACCTGTTCATAGGTTGTTGCCGAAAGGGCCAACACTGTGGGTCTTTTCTTGGTACGAAGTGAATGGTATAAAACCTGGGTCTGCCCTATAGCCCAGCAAATTGGTTCCATTGCCGGTTGAACTCAGTATCTACGTAAGAGGGATCTGCGTCGTACCTAGAGGGCTATGTTTTGGAGGCCCTCAGTGAAATAAATCGGTGATTGGATTGAAAGGACTTATCTGAACTTTGCTGAACAAGAGAACAAGGATCCGTGTCGTAGTGCAATGACTTTTTACAAAGGTATGTTTTTTTTTATGTTTACGAAATTTTTTTTGGTAATATCCACATAGAGTTGCACCAGTGGTTATCCAGGTTAACAGAGAGAAGGACGAACTTCCAAGAAGTTCAGTTTCTTGCTTGGACTCCCGCAAGAATTAATATATTGAAAAGGGTGAAAAATGAGATATCTCGCGTTGTTGATTTCTGGACGATGCAAACCCTTGAAGAATTTGTGACGGAGTTCACCATCGACACGAGCACTTCCTTTAGCGAAGCCGAATGGTTTTTTTTCAAAGGACCAAGGGGTAAGTAATTGAATTCATTTAGTTTGTGAATTAAAATGCTATTGGTTGAAAAAGGTATATTGCTCATTGAGTTAGACTATTAGATTTAGTATTACTAACCTGTGTTTTCAAGTGAAAGTGCCTTCGATGAGCAAAGTGGTTTCCTGCGAAGTGGAAAAAGATACAAGAGAGATTTTGGATCCTATTCCCTAGGTCAGAATACTAAGTATTCCCCTATCATTCCAGCAGACTCAGAGCCTGAAGAAATCCCTTCTATTGGAAACCCTCCGGTAACCCTGCAACGAATACTTGTTATCCCCGAGCACCCGTCGCAGTTTGAAGGTAACCCTAGCCCAAGTATTCCTATCACAGGTCAATCTACCCCAGTAAGTTCCCCCCTGCCTACTACCAGTCCCCCCCCAAACCCCCCCCCCCTCAATCCACCATGGCCCACATGACTGATGATATTAATCTCCCTGTGTTCAAAGGAACTGGATCAGAGGATCTAGAACAGTTCTAGTTATTATGTGAAGCAGTGTGGACTACTAAGAACATTACGGATCAAGATATGAGAAGAGCGCAGCTCGTTACTTATTTTAGAGACCAAGCTTTGACTTGGTTCATGAAGTTTTCCAATACTCAAAACCATGTCTTGGCTGATATAAAAGCCATGATGATAAAGGAATTTAAGAAGCCGAAATTAGAGTCACAGTGTATCACTGAATTAAAGGAAATTTAGCAGAGGTGAGGAGAATCAGTGTGGGACTTTGATCAGAGGTTAAAAGTTGTGCTCGATCAAGTTAACTTCACTATTGGACCAGTGCAACATAAGGAATGGTTCATTGCAGCATTGTTACCACATATCAGGACGCCCTGCATGCAACAGAAGGTTGTTGATCAGCAAGAAGCTTTGGATATTGCTATGAAGCTTGAGACAGCTCCTGTCGAAGATAATTCTGGTATAGCTCAAATTCAAGCGCAGTTGGCAACGATGGATCTGGAGCTTCGTGATATGAAGAGAGGGAAAGCCAGTCGAGAGGAGGTTTGTGGTACACGATGTTGGACAGAAGGTCACAACAAGGAACAGTGTCCTGCGGTAAGAAATTACCTGAATACTAGTGCGCCAAACCCGTTTAACCCTCAAGTTCTATATTGTGAGCTCTGTAGATCAACTGGTCAGCATCGACCTGAAGAATGCTATCTGCTACAAAGGTATGGGCAAGTACCTAAGAACCCCTATTGCAAGTTCTGTAAGTCAGTAGGACATAATGAAGATGAGTGTCGCATTTTTGACCTCATGAGAGAGTGTACCTATGACACTTATCAGGTACAAAATGATGGCTATGATTACCGTAGTGGTACATCAGGTAGAGGTACTTTTGGAGGTCATGGTCGGGGTGGTATGGCTGGAAGAGGACGAGGTCAGGTTGTGTGTTATAAATGTAATCAGGCCAGACATCTAGCTAGAGATTGTCAAAACCCCACTACGACGTGTCGATATTGCAGAGCAGTTGATCATGTCATTGAGCAGTGCCCGCAACTGATCGCTAAGATTCAAGAAAGAAATAGTGCTCCTACCCATAATATTCAAATGATTGCAATGGAGCAATGACCTGTCCCAGCCATTAGTGTTGTTACCAGAAGTGGAGCTACGATGCAAGTATAGCATAAGGAGGCTTGGGTTCGCAAGGATCCAGAGAAAATTCCAACCTTCGATGTGGAAAGAGAAAAAGAGACATTCATGGAAGCCAAGAAAGACTTTGCTGATCCAAGCCCATCAGTAGCACCTGCGCAACTCCATCAGCAGCATGCACAGTCCCAAGAAGCCTCGACCGATAAAGTAAGTACATTGTCTTCATTTTTACAGAGTTGTATGCAGCTCCTAAGAAATCAAAATGCTTTAAATGAGTTGCAGAGATTTATTGCTTCTTGCGACTCAGCAAAGCTCTGGTAAGGAAAAAACTGTTAATAGAGTCAGACGAACAGGCAGAGAAATGAGATTGAATGCTCAGATAGGAGAGTATGATATGACTGATGTCATCTTGGACCTAGGATCAGAAGTAAATGTCTTAACTAAGCATACCTAGGAACAAATGGGAAAACCTACCCTTTAATGGTCCCCTATACAATTGAGATTAGCCAATCAGCAGAAGATTGTGCCCCTAGGAAGATTCCAGAGTGTCCTAGTAGATATTGATGGAGTCAGTACCATAGCAGACTTTGAAGTGATTGAGATAATTGATGACACAACCCTTATCCAGCCTTGCTAGGTATTGAGTGGGCACTAGACAATGATGCAGTCATTAACCTTAAGAAGAGACAAATGACTTTTGAAGGGAAAGGTTTGAGAGTCATAGTACCATTAGACCCTTCGCAAGGAGACACAGAACCACTCAAGGATGAAGATCAAGATTTTTTGGATCATATCTACAACATCACGGCTAAGGAAGAATATTATGTTGATCCTACTACTGAAGGTATCATGGATTGGCAGTGTGACAGCTCCTGCATGACGGATTCAGATGATGGGTTAGAAAACTGGTAGAATAGAGTTTATGAACTACATGGAAATTGGTGTACACAAATTACCAAATCTCTCAGATGGCTTGGTGCACAGGTAAGAGTCCTACCTCTTTTTGATGGTTTGTCAGACCCAGAAAAGTTCATTGTACAATTCTCAGAACAGGTACCAGATTCACAGAAAATGGAAACTCTAGATTCGGTATTTAGAGCCATAGCTGCCAGATGGTGGAATGGCCATAAAAAGTACATTCCTAGTTGGGAAGCCTGTCATACGTCCCTTCGCCTGAGATTTACGGATCAGCCCCAGGAGGTGCAAAGCAGTTTTAATGGTAAGACTATCCCTCAGGAACATTTAGCACAATGCTACGATGCGTGGAAGCATCTACCTCAGGAAGAATGGGTACATAGGTTTATTCACACTCTGGAACCTATCGCAAAGAACTGGTATGCGTAGGTTGAGCTTCGCCAGGATACTGTAAGTTGGGATTGTCTTGTTGATAGTTTTGTGCTTACATTTTCTATTAATGAAGTTTGTCTAGCTTTAGATGCAGCTATAAGATTGATCCATACTAAGGTATTTGATGATCAAGAAGTAATTGAATACCGACCTAATTGGAAAGAAAAAGAAGCTAATGCAGTGGAATGTTATAACCTCGCAATTGACGAGGATGACAATCTGTGCAACATTGATATTCCTGAGTCAGAAGGACACTGCGAAGTACACGGAACAGCAGTCGAAGCACGTGAAGTGAATCAGCCCCTGAAGACATGGACAGTCAACATTGGATCAGAAGAACAACCTAAGTATGCTACCATTGGAGATTATTGGGATGAAGAGATGGTAAGTAAAGTGACCCAACTTCTCCATGAATATCAGGACCTATTTTCGACGAAGTTCTCGGAGATGAAAGGTATTTTTGGTGATATAGGAGTGATAAAGATCCCTCTAAAACTTGATGTGAAGCCTGTGAAGCAGTGCCCTTATCGGCTGAACTCTAAGTACAAAGAAAAAGTTAGAGTGGAGCTAGATAAGATGTTGGCTGCTGGAATCATCGAGCCTGTTGAAGAATCCGAGTGGGTCAGTCCTATGGTGGTGCAAGAAAAGAAGACTAAAGGAGAAATTAGAATCTATGTTGATCTGAGGAAGCTGAATGATGCTTGCTTGCATGATCCTTTTCCTAATCCCTTTACACATGAAGGTTTAGACAATATCGAAGGTCAAGAAGTATACTCTTTCACTGGTGGATTTTCAGGCTACCATCAGATCAGAATTGCCCCAGAAGATCGACATAAGACAACCTTCACTATAGAAATGGGATCCTTTCAGTATACAGTTATGCCCTTTGGACTGAAGAATGCACCTGCTATGTTTTCTAGAGTAGTCATCTTTTCATTTAAGGATTTTATACATAAATTATTAGAATTTTATTTTGATGATTGGACTATCTTTGGGTTACTAAAAGACCATATAGCTATTTTAAGACTTATGCTAGACAAGTGTAGACAGCATCAGATTTCCTTGAACTTGAAAAAGTGTATCTTTTGTGCACCTTTTGGAATCCTGCTAGGTCACATTGTATGTAAGCAAAGATTGATGATAGATCCTACGAAGATAGCCATTATTATGAACCTGCCACCTCCGAAGTCTGTTAAGCAACTTCGCACTACACTTGGTCATACTGGATATTATAGGAAATTCATTAAAGGATATGCTCAGATCACAGCCCCTATGGAAAAGCAGTTGAAGAAAGATATTAAGTTCGAATGGACACCTGAGTGTCAAGCAAGCCTGGATATTTTGAAGGAAAATATGGTAACTACCCCTATCTTAGTATTCACTAACTGGAATAAGGAGTTTCATGTGCATTTCAATGCATCCTCCATTGCTCTGGGTACAGTATTGGCTCAGTCAGGTGAAGGTAATATTGATCACCCTATTTCTTTTGCAAGTAGGAAATTTTCCACAGCAGAGAAAAATTATACTATGACAAAATGAGAAGGTCTAGCTATGGTTTATGCATTGCATAAGTTTCAACATAACCTATTAGGGTCTCATTTTAAGATGTTGACTGACCATTCTGCTTTGAAGTATTTGGTTAATAAGCATGTGCTAGGTGGAAGGATATGCAAATGGTTGATTCTGTTTCAGAAATATGACTTTGAGATCATAGTTAAGCCTGGAAGACTTAACCTTGGACCTGACCACTTGTCGAGGCTCGAGTTAGGAGAAGAGCCCACTATTTTGGACGAAGGACTTCCTGATGCCCAATTGTTTGCCATCCAGATGTTCGATGACTACTTTCAGGATATTGTTCAGTATTTGTCTACAGGTTTTTCACCCACCGAGATGACAACATAGCAGAAGAAGCAGCTGGTGGTTAGAGCAGCTGACTTTACCTTAATAGCGGGACAACTGTATAAGATGGGACCAGATGAAATACTGCGTAGATGTGTCTTGGAGCATGAAAATCCATTGATTTTGGCTGAGGCACATTCTGGAGCAGCAGGAGGTCATTATGCAGGCAAAGCTACAACACAGAAAATTTTGACAGCAGGATTGTGGTGGCCCACACTCCATAAGGATCCAAGAGAGTACTGTCACAGCTGCGACATCTATAAGAGGACGAGATAACCATCCAAGAGAGATGAGATGCCCCTGGTTCCACAGGTAACTCTACAAGCATTTGACAAATGGGCTATTGATTTTGTTGGACCTATCAATCCCCCTACCCAAAAATCAGGAGCAAGATACATTATTACAGCAACCAACTACCTTACCCGTTGGGCCGAAGCTCAACCAGTCAAGAACTGTAGCGCTGCTACAGCTGCGAAGTTCATTTTCGATAACATCCTGTCAAGATTTGGGTGTCCTAGAATTCTTATGAGTGATCAAGGATCACATTTCCTAAATAATACTATCGAAGTATTGACTGAATAATTTCAAGTATACCATCAGAAGAGTACTGCCTATCATCCTCAAGCAAATGGAACTGTCGAAGCCTTTAACAAGATCCTTGAACATGCTCTGACGAAGGTTTGCAATGTTAACAGAAATGATTGGGATCTTAAAATTCCAGCAGTACTATGGGCTTATAGAACCACCTGCAAGAATTTGACAAGCCATACACCTTTTAGGTTGGTCTATGGACAAGAAGCAGTCATGCCCATGGAGTACATTGTTCCTAGCCTCAGAATATCTGCTTTCACAAAGATGGATGATTCAGCTATAATGAAAGAAAGGCTAGAAAAGATATTACAACTTGAAGAGGACAGATTCATTGCATGGTTCCAGCAGCAAGTGCAGAAAGCACGAGAAAAAACATGGCATGATAGACACATTAAGAAGAAGCAGTTCCAGAATGGTGATCTCATGCTCTTATATGACAGTAAATTTATGAAATTCCCAGGTAAGTTCAAGACACATTGGAAAGGACCATACATAGTGCAGAGAGTTACTGATGGTGGAGTAGTCTAGTTAGCTAAGTTGAATGGAGAAATTTTACCCTCTATGGTAAAGGCAGTAGATTAAAGAGGTACAGGGACAAGCTGGGACCTCCTAATCAGAAGTAACAGCAAGAAGGAAAGTCTAAGCACTAAGAACAATTGAAATTGGGTGCTAGACTGTAATGAAACTGTTCTCAAAGCTACAAAGTGTTGAAGACCATCAAAGTTTGCAGGTTGAAGTTTGGTTGCCGCGTAGGTCAGGGACGACGGCGAATATTGTGGCAAATGTACTCATTGAGGCGAAGCTGAAGTTAGTGGTTATGTCGAAGAATAAAGGTGTGTCACAGCCTAAAATGTGATTGATGGGACAAACTCGACTTGACGGAACTGGCACGGGAACTTCCTTAATTGCCTGTCATGATGAGATTTTGGGAAAATATAGCGACGTGTGGATAGGATTTACCGCCGATCCATCAGATTTGGTGCCATTAATGCCGCATGATGACAGATTTTGTTACGGGATTATATAAGAAGCTACATCGGTCTGCGACTCTTGCATTGTGCATTTCTTTGAGTTTGCATTTAGCACCATGTTGAATGATCGCGAAGTTCAGGAATAGTTACAAGAGTTAAGGGAGCGAGGTTTGCAGAACCTTATGAGCAATCCACCCTGTAAGTAGATGTTCCCAGCGTCGAAGCAGCCAATGCAGACACAATCAACCAGAGAGAAATTTAAGGCATAAGTTCACTCTAAGCGGAACGAAGAAAGGCACAAGCCCTCAGGAAAGACTCAGGAGGATCTCGAGATGTATCCTCCTGTCTCAGCAGAATGGAGGCATGTTGTTTGTCTTATGTAAAAGCACATTAGCATGCAATCCTAGGGGTACCACTTGTTAAGGACCCAAAGTTGTGTATGGTCAAATGTTCGATAGAACATGAATGGGAGGCAGTTCGAGGGATGAGGTCGCTGACAGATTTAGAAGGCCCAATGAGTCCCATGACCATCATAAATATGCAGAGATGCAGACAGATACAGAGCCTGACAAAGTGCGAAGGGAGACCATAAAGAATGAGTAAGGAGCCGACGACAGCAGGTATGGCTTCAGCAAGTAGTGCACTATCTTCATTAACTAGATTCTATCACCAGAAAAGCAGCAATGTCCCGGGGCGGGACACTGGTTAGTCTTAGGGGCCTGTTGGGGTGCGCACCTTAACAATCCTTAATTTTGGTAACTCTATGGTTTTTGTGGAAGATTGTAAGCGGAGCTATGGCTCAAAAGAGTCTTAGGGGTGTCAGGGTTGATTCAAAGCCCTCTTTTTTGTAATTAACCCATGGTTTAAGTCCAGGTTTTATGGGTTCGGGGTGCCCATGGTTTAATCCCATGGCTTTGTAATAAGTGCACTGTATAAATAAGCACTCTTGTAAATGAGTCAGGTTAGGCTTTTTTATGTAAGATGAATTGATGCGAAGCTAAGGCTTGTTTTGTAAGAAAGGTTAAGTCCCAGCTATGTGCATGGACGACCTCTATAGCTGTGTGCACAGAGGGTTTTGGGTGATTAAGAATATCTGAAGCTGTGTGTGCAGAGGCATGTAGCTCTGTGCACGGCTTTGAGGACTTGAAGGGATCTGCAGCTGAGTGCGCAAATCAGAACTGTGGTGTTTTGTAAAGAGTTGAATAAAACACAGTTCTGTGGACTTAGCCCCTACACTGGGGGTGAACCACATTATATCTTGTGTTGCGGTTATTTTGTGTGGTTTCTGTTAAGTTCTTTTATGCATTGATAAGTAAGATCACTACTAAATACTAACTTCGCTGTGAATTCCCAGTAAAGGGTTGAGCAAGTCATTATTTGTTTATCTAGCTGCGAAGTTATATATATGAATGTTGAAGCTCTGTGTTGTATGATTATAAGTTATTAAAGGCTAAAGGTACAGTAATATCCCTCTTCTGCTTGCAGAAACCTGATTCTGTGGCACCCCATAGCTGTTTCGGGTGAGACTGCAACCTGTTCGCAGGTTGTTGCCAAAAGAGACAACACTGTGGGTATTTTTTTGGTGCGAAGTGAATGGTATAAAACCCGGGTCTTCCCTGTAGCCCAACAGCTAACTGAACCAACCAATAATTCTCAAATTTTTCAACGGATAACTTACATTTTTCTACCATTTTAGGTGCAATATAACTAATAATAGCTCCTGGATCAATCAAAATAGTTATAGGGGTCTGATTTATCATACCTTCTACTTCCAACATGGAATTCTAATATTCTTCTTGTCGATTCTCCAAGTCTGCGTTCATTCTAGGCATGGTCCTCACTAGCTCCCCAACAGTCATCTCCTCCTGTATGGTATGGATATTGCTAACAGTCTTCTTTTGATTAGGACACACTGAAGCATAGTGTGGGCCATTACACTCCCAGCACTTTATCGGTTCTTTGCGCTCAAATTTCTTGGTAAAATTTTCATGATTATTAGCAATTTCCTTACCCTTAGAATTATTCTAAGTGCTGGGTGAATTATTCTTATTTTCTTGGAAGTTCTTATTATAAGGATAATTTCTGGCCTTATTGTTCTTAAAATTTCTTTTGGGCACAAAATCCTTCTTCTTTTTTGCATACTGGTTATTATTTTTCTTAGCTTTCCAGTTGGGTAACCTTTCCTTCTTCCAATTTTCTTCAAATCAGAAGTAAGCATTCCTCATAGATTCTTCCAAAGTCTTTCAATAGTCATATTCAATCCTATCCTTAATATGATAAGGTATACAACTAAGGAATCGATGTACCTTTGGTTTCTCATCTACAAGGTATGGCACATACCTAAGTAGACTTAAGAACTTGTTGTTCAGATCTTTCATTATCATTGATCTTAACTTCAGCTCATAAAATTCTTTTTCTCTCTCCTCATAATATTGTTCAGACAGAAATTTATTTTTAAAATACCTCTTAAAGTTACTCCAGTTTACATTTTTCTCTTTTATTCCCTTAACTCTTTTCAAGTCCTGCCACCAAATGTCAGCCTTTCCTGAGAGGTTGTAGATAGCCATTCTAGCCTTTAACTAGTTAGAATAGTTATGTATTTGGAAGTACTTCTTCATCCCAGATAACCAGGATTCCACTTCCTCCCCCTTCTTAGTCTCTCCATTGAAGGTTGGTGGTTTTATCTTTTTGAATTCCCCAGAAATTTCCTCATAGGGTTTGTCTTTTGGATTTTTAGTGTACTGATTATCATCACTACTATCACTAGTAGAATGGTAATTTCGTTCTTCACCAAACACCTCAGAAGATGAACTGCTTTCATCTTTAGTAAGTTTCATCTTTTTAAATTTACGTTGATGACTTGTATCTTCTGATTCGGTTCTTCTACCCCTACCCTCAGTTTGAAACTTTTCAGTTAGGATATGATTCAGCTCCTCTTAAGCCCTTAGAATCCTTTCATTTTCTTGCTTTACAAACCCCATTTCAGATTTTAGGTCTTTTACAGTTTGTAACAGTTCTAAGTAATTGGTAGTTAAATCCTCTAGTATAGGATCTCTTGGTAAATTTCCTGGTTCAGTAACTGGAGATTCCTCATATGCATATTCTTCTTGCCTTTCCATACCTATTTGTTAAACTTCAGAAAACAATTTCTCTGATTAAATAACATTTAAAAGAAAATACATCAGCATAATAATTCAATTTATTGTTTCATGAAAAGCTAGTTGGGCTTCATCAAGGCCTAGTGTTTGAACCTTGTGCTCTGATACCACATGTCAAAACCCCAAATTTTTACAAAAAATTAAAAATTTTGAGATAACATAAAATGCTGAAAACTGCGTTTTACTAACAGCTAAAGGTCAGCAATAAAAGAAACAGTTAAAAGATTAGTATTACAAAATCTCAATTATGTTAACTCAGCAGTTTCCTTTTTGTAACAAGATTAAGTTTAACTTGCGCATTGTTTTTATTTCAGTTTATTGATGAGTTTTCTTTCTGACAAGTAGGTGGAATATGACTTTGAAATATTGGGCTTACTTAGCATTTATGCTGACGCAAAAAGATTACTTGTTCTTACAGTTTACAGGTAAATCCTCAATCCAGTAAAAGTTTATTAAGGCGTTAATCAAAAATACTTCAATTAGTATAGAATATACTCCTAGAGTAAAAGTTGACTTGATTAAATTCCAAGGTTCTATGAGGTAAAATACCTTCTCTTTATCTGAGTTATGACTACATCTATATTTTAATAGCATGTTGATATGATTCGTGTCTTTTCACTATTGATGGCCTATTATAAGAATGACTATTACTTAGATTGATCTTTTTTCTATTATTACTCTATGCTTAATCCAGTCCTTAATAGAGTCCAAGATTCAACATATTAGTACTCTTACTGTAATAAAAGTTTATTGCTATTGTTCACATAAATTTTTAAGACTTGTTTAAGTGAAGAATAGACATAAGACCCCTTTGAGAAATGAGTTACACAGAACTCGTAGCTTTTCTTTCAATAATTTCAGTGGAGATAGTTTTCAGATTATAGTACATTGCATTTATAGTTGACCCCTGTATAATTGTCGTAAAAAAAAATGAATTCTATTTGTCCAACCTCTCCAAGACTTCATAAAGTGATGATATTACTATCTCATTTTAAAAATGTCTAATACACCACAAGTATATTTAGATATTTTCACTGTCTTTTACTATTACAATTAAAGCCTTAATTGAAGACATTTGAGCTTTATTTGTTTATGAAGAATACTAATTACAATTTCTCTTGAAGTTTACCTAGTACTATAGACTTCTTAGGAGTCTATTCTAGAGTGAAGAGAATACTTTTAAAATATATTTCCTGTTGAATTATGAGCTAAAGCATTATCGTTAGAGTTTTTATATGGACCAACTCTAAAACATAACTCTTCATTCTAATAATAGGATCAATAATTATTAGGAAAACTTTTATTTTTATTTTTCTTAAGGGTTTATACCCTACTAGAGATATATCTTTAGTTGTTTACTAAATCATTTGATAATTTCCATTGTTTACAAGTACCAATTTCCTTGATATCATGTAAGCTTGGGTTTATTATTATCATATACTCATGATTTTTAAAATCACGAAGAGTTTATCAATACCCTAAGTTCTAAATACTCCAGCATTATTTAAACAATGATTATCAATGATATATATATGTTTTGACTTGGTGTAATATAGTATCGAAAGATCATCGTGAGGATTAATAACAATGATTTTGTCTTATCAACACAATGTAGACTATAGAACTCAACCCACTGTGACTTTGATAAATTTCTGGGGCACGTGGAACCTTCCTCACCGTGCACTGGAGATATAAGTTTCCTCGTAACCCTACTCTTCATCATTTCCCTCCATAATTCTTGGGCCTTCTGGCTGCTCTGCAACAATTCTCATGGTGGCCATGATACCCTTAGGGTTGCTAGTTGTGCTCCGAGTCTTGGTTTGAGTTGTTTCAGCTTCCACTATTCGGTCTTGAAACTTGTTCTTTGTACTATGAGTCTTAGCTCTGTAAGGTTTTTTGTTGAGATTCATAGCATTTGGTTTACGACCTGTATGTGGCTCCTTCTTGTCCTGCCATGGCCTATCAGTGTAGAGATAGGTTAATATTTACTTGCTGTTGGTTTATGCACTGCCCTCATCATAGGGTTTGAGAGTTTCGACAGATTTGCTGAAGTGAGTGAAATCTTTTGTTGTTA
The DNA here is from genome assembly GCA_001517045.1 of Pseudotsuga menziesii. Lineage (NCBI taxonomy): Eukaryota > Viridiplantae > Streptophyta > Pinopsida > Pinales > Pinaceae > Pseudotsuga > Pseudotsuga menziesii. The sequence continues at coordinate 87,438 of LPNX011233663.1, forward strand.
ATTCTTTCGTGGTTGTTTCCAGGCTTGTTATAGCTACTACTGTCAGTGTGGCTTGTATCGTGGCCCTCCATCGTCTCTGTCACTATGAGTATGAAGGTTTGGCTTCTTGTTAGATTGGTTACGCTGCTGTTGTTCCTTCGTGGCTCCATAATCTTCTCTTCCAGGTGATGTAAACATTTAAAAATTTAATACTAGATATTGTTTATAGTATTCAATTCTAAAACAAGTTTTTAATTGTATTCAGAAAACACTTCACAAAAGGACCGGCGCTCTGGATATGGGTAAGCCCTGGTTATCAAATTGTATTCCCTACTTGTGTAGTCCTTAGGGGACAGCTTCTAGTTGTAAAAAGTTACGACTTGGTTGTTACCCAGTCTTGGGTTGTTGTTCTTCAGTTTACTAGTTTTGGTTTTTGTTTAAACCCTCGCTTACAACAGGGTAACTCTGGCACAAGCCGTGACTTGCAATTGTTTGTTTCTCATTTTTTTACAATGTTATATTTGAATCCTTTACAGCTTGTCAAGCAATACACGGTTTCGTTTAAATCATAATGGTTTTCCTTTGAGCTTAAACTCAGTTTTTCTTTAAGCTCTTATGGTGAGTTTGTAAACTAGGGTTTTTACCCTATTCACCTATGTAATAGATATTTTTGTTGTATATTAACTATTTTGCATTTATAATAATGTTAATGGATTAAAACTGTTATTCCATCATATTATATAATTATTTACTTACAGGCTCAAAAATTTGAGCTAGGGTTTCATGTAAGTAACCATTTGTGTAAAATATTCAATTTGTTGTTTAAGCTTTAGTTACTTAGTTTAATTGATTTAATTATTATTATAGGTATCTAGAGTAAAATTCCAGTTATATTACTATGGTTCTCTTTTCACTGTCCTTAAAGGACTGGAATAATCTATAACAGTTTAATTGTTTAATAATAAATAATCCAAATACTTGGATTATTGCTTAAACGATTATCTTTTACATATATTGTTTGTTGTTAGGGTTTCGACCCTATACTTTCTTTTACCAGTAGATCTTGTTTGTATAGGTTTAAAAGAATTAGTTCTTTTTATAAATAAACATTTATTAAATGTTAGTTACTATCGTAATTTAGTTGTTTTTATTAAATAAAATACAGATAGGGTTATTAAAGTTCTTTGATAAGATGTACATAAACTCTGTACTTAGTTTGTTCTTTAGAAATTAATTATGATAATAATACCCTACTTGATGTTCGGATATTTGTAGATATAGTCAGTTATTATTAACAGTAAATAAATTAAGTATATCATATTTAAATCCTTACTTAACAGAATAAAATAAAGTGGTTTGTCTGAGTTGTTTCTACTGCCTCTGCTACAGGTTAATAACATAATTACAAGGAAATGTATATTTATATATATACAGTATGTCACAGTTTACCCTCTTGCATATTTTGATTTTAATCACGAAATAAAGTACTATGTAAGAATAATAACTTATCTACTTAAATAACTTATTAATATAATAAACATGCTACCTGTAAAGAGTTATGGCTATTTATTTTCTAGCATACTTACATCAACAAGCTGGTTTAAACAATAAATATAAATAGCAGGTCCATGTTCTTTTCTGATAACAACTTACATACAAAAATAGATTACTCTGATATTAGGAAATGCATAATACATCTATTCATTTCAGATTCCTATCATATCCTTCATCTATTTTAATACACTGTCTATGCTGGTGTACAGTCTGGTCCTTCCAGATGTGGAAAAACGCAGGTTAGGATTATTTTACATCTATTTCAGGTTCATTCTTTCAAATATCTATAAGATTACTAACTCTAATATTTGCAACTAACATCTAACATAACAATCAGATTCACTTTTTATCATTTAACATAGTAAAACAAAAATATTGTAGAACCTAATTAAGCTGGAAAACAACAGCGTTAGGAGGCCGTTCCTCCCTACCAGCTCCTGGAGAGCGCTCAAACAACGTCTCCTCAGGACTCCCGAGCCTGTTCCTAGTCTCCTTGGCTGAGAACTAGTGGAGCAAGCAAACAATAGACTATTCCAATGACTCAATAAATCACTCTGCACTCAGCAGTAAGATCCTTCAGTTGAAAAGCTGCACTAGATCGCTTAGCAGTTAACCCCTCAAACTCTTTCCACAAATTCCCTCACCATTGAATTTCTCTAAAGTACATTCACCTGAATGAATACTTCTCCAAAATGAGCAGCCTCATCTCTCTTCAATGGACATTTTTATAATATTGCCTAGGGATTTTGGGTCAGTTTGTCATTAATTGAGCCACCTGCTCTGATCCCACTTTCTTGGGGGATCATGACCCCAAATGTAGGGAGGTTTCCACCTGCAACAGTTGGAAGTGTTTGAGGATGCTGCCACATGTCTGTTTTCTCTCCACCAACTTGACCAGTAAACACTCTTTTAACATCTCTCCTAAGCTGTTGTCTCCACTTTTATTTATTTATAATTAAAATATTCAGAAATACATTCAACATCCTTGACTGTGCTGAGTCATCAATTACAACTTAGCATAAAATTTAACATAATTTCTTTAAATAAAATCAAATAAGATAATATTATTTTTGCAAAATTGGGGCATGTGACATATGGGATCCTAACTTTGCTGATTTTATTGATCCTGGCCGAGTAGAAGCCCTCTTTGGAGGATCAACAAATACAGTTATTTCATAGATAGAAACTTCCACAGTAGAACCTACCATCCCTATAGCATATAATAAAAACATAGTTGATCGTAGGGAGATCTCCCCCGAAAAAGAACGTTGGGATGCCCCATTATCACCTCGAAAGGATCCTCCTAGGTACACACTCTTTAGGAATCAAACCTACATGGAGAGGAGGGGAAATAATGAAGATCATGATGAGGTAGAAATGATGAAGGATAAGGAGAAAATCAAACTTAGACTACCTTCAGGTTTCCTATTTTAGACACTGCACAAGATGTCAATATGAAGAACATCCCTCCTTCCTCCTTACCTACTTTCTACGGAAAAAGTAATGAAGACACGAACACATTTTTGTTCGAGTTTGACATCCTCTATAGAAGTTATAACTATCTACAAGATGCTCACAAATTAAAACTTTTTCCTTCCACACCAAAAGACTATGCTTTAAGATGTTCATGGGATTAGGAGAATCTAGTATCAGGACTTGGGAAGATATGAAAACTACATTCTTGCAGAAATACCAAGAATATTGCAAACCCAGAGACTCTTTAAATGGTTTTCTTAAGATAAAGAAACTCAAATACGAGAGCTTGGAAGACTATCTTGAAATATGTATTTCTACACTACATAAATCTAAATTAATGATCTTTAAGAGGACACAGTATGAACACTCTTCCTTAAGGGAATCTCAGAAGACCTGGTAGAAAGACTTAATCTCATGGCATCTGGCGATGTCTCCCACAAATCTTTCACACAAATTGGGGAGATGTGTAGAAATTACTCTAGAAGTAGGGTGAAAGTTGGGAAGAATCTTTGAGAACCTTATAATATGAATCTAAGAGGGACTACTCCTAGTTCAGGAGGAGTCACAAGCATAGAGTTAAGAAACCTATTGGAGAATTTCAAAATTGATATTTTAGGAGCAATGGGTTGCCAACTAGATGCGTTATAAGGGAAGAAAATACAAGAAGAGGAATGAGCAGCGATGAGTATTTTCTATCCATGATGTAAAACTAAACATCCCCAACTAGAATTCCCATTAAATAACATCTTCATATGTCACATATGTATGGAAGAGCATCCAACAGATGATTACCCATCGTTATCGGGGTTACAAGCCATATACAAGAGTGGGGATGTTGGTGAAACATATAGGAGGCCTCCTTCGCAACCAAGAGACCAGCCACCATATCAAAATTCACCACAGCCCACACCCTATTATCAACCCTACCAACCACCTTAATAGTGGAACACTTCAAATTGGAAAAATTGGTCATCCGAGTATCCTCCTCCTCCTCCTCATTTTACTCAGCATCACTATTGGACACAGGGATGGAGAGGACAGGCATATCCCCAATCATCACATGTCTCTATACCTAATCATCCTTATCCTCAGTATCCGACCAATGCCCATAAATGTTTCTTGGGTTCGTACCTCTAATTCCCCTTATCACACAACATCCTCATCATTTATGTTAGCACCATGTTTGAAATTTTGAATTATAGACTTGAAAGGTTTGAAAATGATCTTATTTGAGGAATTTCGTGGGAGCACCTTTTAGGTTATCTGGTTAGAAAGTTTCCTCATCAGGAGTTTTTAGATAGAGAGTGGATCCTGATCTACGGAGATAGATCATTCTATGGATTGAAGCATGCAGTAGTAGGATAGGGATAAAATGTGTCAAGCTTCAACGGTATGGATGCAAGGTGATGAATATAAATGATGGAAATACATTCCTCCCATCGAAGATGTGAGGTAATATTCGGTCTTTAGATTTGTGAAGTCAGTTAAAGGGGAGAAGTGTTGGACGGTCGAGATCAACGCAAAGCTAGATCAAGGGCCCTAAAGGATTCCGCTCGTTAAATATGCGTAGATGGAGAAACTTTTCCAAATTGTGGAATGTGTTAAAGGTAGAAAGGATTGAACAACTAAGGTAAAGGCGGACATAGATATATGGTCATAGTCAATTCCACGATCTGAACTAGCACGGGCGAAGTGGAGATTTCAAATTGAAAAAATGGTAAAGTCTACATAGATCAACAGTCTCAGCATGAGGTCGAGGTTGATCAAAGGACGTGGTAAATTCTGCGATGTAAAGGTTCTCGATTGATTGAGTGAGGGAATATTGATGAAGTGTTAAGGTCTTCAGAATTGAATGGTCCCCTCCATGAATTATCCCACCAAACTTTATAAAACAAACTTGTTCTATTCAAAAATATGACCTTTTGACTATCTTTGATTGAATATTTTGAGTGTGAAAACCTTGTAAATAGTGAGAGATCCCTCTTTGATTGTATTGGGTTAGAAATACAGTCTAAATCAGTTTTTTTATTACCTCATGATTTACCTTTCCACAACCTAGGTACATTATGAGTGCTAGAAAACCAGCGTCGATGCTAGGGATGAAGCTTCAAATCCTCCCTGGGTATGAATGATATGGTTTCAGATTTGATTGTTGTTGGTGAACAACAGTCGACAGACATCAATAATTTTGTGCATCTTTCACCTGGCGACTCCATTCTCAGAGAATCTAGCTTATAGTGACTCCACTGGCTATATCATCCAAAGATCAGGTTTTCAAAGAATATTGGCGGGCTCTAGTGGGGAAATGAGCTCATTGAAAAAATATATAAATGCATGATAAAAGGATAAGGTACTCAATTTTCAGCTTCCTCCAAGATGTCTTGTCCTTTTTTGAAAATTTTCTAATATCTCTTCCTAAGCTTGTCAAAACAGTTTTTCATTATGCATTGCACTCAAACCAACACCATGAATTTACTTCTGTATATCCTTGTTTACAAACTGAAAGTATTCCATCACCCTATACTTTTGATTTTGATTAGGATCTTTCATTCGGACCACAGGAAATTAAAGTCCATCTTTGTGAGCCTCATAAAACCATAGTTGATAATACATCCATTCCACATAGCTCTGTTTCTTCCATTATCCCAAATTGATACAAACCACTTACCTCTTATGCTTCATGATTTTCCTACTAAGCACTACAATTACCTTCCTAAGTTTGATGGAGAATCCAAGAATTTTACAGCTGAAAAACATGTACAAGCCTTTGAGCATTTCCTTGACCTTTTTGAAGTAGAACATGTTGATGTCTGCATGAGGGAATTTTCCCAATCTTTGAAAGCAGATGCTAAGGAATGGTTCAAGAAATTGTAGCCTGGATCCATTAGCACATGGGAATATTTTTCTAACATATTTTTAAAATTTTGGGGTAAGAGAAATCCATTGGACCAAATACTTTCATAATTCTACTCCCTGAAGAAATAGGACGGTGAAACCATGTCGAGTTTTAACAGAAGGTTTGAAATTTTTTACTATAAAATGCCAAAGGGAATCCAACCTCTTGAAAATGTTTCTAAGCTTCATTATGCAACTACCCTTCATCCTGATATGTCATTGCTCCTTTTGGAGAGAAAGTCAGTTACATTGCAGCACATGTTTATTGATTGTTTGGAGGTTGAAGATAATCTTAGGATGTCTAAAGGATTTTCAGACCAAGACAATAGTGATAAAATGGAAAATAAATTAGACTTGGTTGAGAAACAAAAACAAAAAGGGACATTCTATGTACATCTTGAACCCTCTCTTCGTAAACAGAGAAATAATCATCCTAATGATATAAAAGAAGATGGCTCTACTAATCTGTTTTCTGAATATTGCGATCAGCCTATTACAAATTCTATTAGTAGTGATTTTAAAAAGGATTTTGGAATGCCCATATATGATGAATATGAAGATGAATGCCTGGAAGTTATACCTAAGAAACCATCTATGAATTCGAGGCCTACTAGTAAAGAAAAGATGACTGTCATCCAAAATCAGAAGGATGAAAAAATAGGAAGCCATGAGTGTGATGAAGGTGAAAATTTATCTTTGTGTTATTCTTCCTTTGAGCTAATAAGATAGAGGCTCAAAGCCTCTAAACAAAAGCAGAAAGTTGAGGATATGGTACATTTCATGAACTTGTTTGAAACAGAATATGATGAGAATGAACATTCTTGCAGCCAATCTCAGGTAATGGGTAGATCAGTGATCTGCAATGAGGTATTGGATCACAAAGAAAGAGGTGAGGGTTCCCAAATTAATGCTTCTTTAATTCCTTCACATTCAGAAATTTCACCCCATAAAGAAGGATTGTGTTGGCTCAATTCTGTTGGAAAGAAGAATGATATCTCTACTGAAGCATATAAGGAAGGAGAAGTTTTAAATTCAGAAATTTTGAATGAAATGGTGGACATTTCATTTGAAATCAGTCATGATAGTTCCTTTCAAAGTTCTTTTGGAGAACAGTTTGACAATATGCTAGAGGATTTACATTTTGGACAACTCTCCTATGGTAGGCAAAAGACAAAGTATGTTGAGAGTTTTCATGGTTTCTACGATCTAGTGGAAGAATACATGGAGAGGATGGGTAATAGTAATGATTGGTTATATATATACTGTAAAGATCAATTTCTTTGTTATAACCTTCTTCCATTATGTCTGTCATCTTTGTTTTTAATCAAGCATGAAGAAGAAATAGAATTATTGCAAACTGCTTGATTAGCTTCATTGGAAGTCAAAGTTTACTTGATTGGGCATGTGTGCTCAGTTAAGTAGGATAGGTAGGTATGAATAAGCTCGACATGACAAGAATTTATTTCAGTAGTTTTTAGTTTAGTTCCAGTTTCAAGAGTTGTCCGGTTATATGTTAAAGTCTATAGCTATAGTCCTTTTTCAGTTTTCAGAGTATGGCTAGGCGACAGTTTACAGGTTGACAGGAATTTGCTTACAGAGTGGTTCAGTTGGTGTTTCAGCTCAGAGTATATTGAGGGTTCCAAAGAAAGACTGAAAGCATCCCAATGGACCCGGCACATGGTCTATGGGGTTCTTTTCTACCTCGCTGGGAGGATAGCATCCCTATTGGAGCCAGTTGTTAACACCATGTTTGAAATTTTGAATTATAGACTTGAAAGGTTTGAAAATGATCTTATTTGAGGAATTTCATGGGAGCTCCTTTTAGGTTATTTGGTTAGCAAGTTTTGTCATCATGAGTCATCACATAGAGAGTGGATCCTGATCTACGGAGATAGATCATTCTATGGATTGAAGCATGCAGTGACGGGATAGGGATAAAATGTGTCAAGCTTCATTGGTCCAGATGCAAGGTGATGAAGATCAACGATGGAAACACATTCCTCCAGTCGAAGATGTGGGGTAATATTCAGTCTTTATATTTGTGAATTCAGTTAAATGGGATAAGTGTTGGAGGGTCAAGATCAACGCAAAGCCAGATCGAGGGCCCTAAAAGATTCCACTCGATAAACATGCGCAAATGGAGAAGCTTTTCCAAATTGTGGAATGTGTTAAAGGGAGAAAGGATCGAACGACTGAGGTAAAGGTGGAGATAGATCTAAGGTCATATTCAATTCCGCGATCTGAACTAGTACGGGTGAAGTGGATATTTCGAAATCACAAAAATGGTAAAGGCTACATAGATCAACAGTCTCGACATGAGGTCAGGGTTGATCGACGAACATGGTAAATTCCATGATGTAAAGGTCCCCGATCGATTGAGTGAGGGAAGATCGAAGAAGTGTAAAGGTATTCATAATTGAATGGTCCCCTCCAGGAATTATCCCACCAAACTTTATAAAACAAACTTGTTCTATTCATAAATATTACCTTCTGACTATATTTGATTGAATATTTTGAGTGTGAAAACCTTGTAAATAGTGAGATATCCCTCTCTGATTGTATTGGGTCTCTAAAGTGGTTTTGTTGTTACCTCTGGATTTACCTTTCCACAACCTATGTACATTTTGAGTGCTAAAAATTTCCAAAATACAAACCTTCCATGACCTACATTATTACTTTTAAAACCAATACCTAACCCGAATAATAGACCAACTCAAGCTCTTAACAAGATTGAGTTGAAAACTCTTCCATCCTATGTGATTTTGACTGTTCCTGTGCATGAGATCCAATTGCAGTCTGGAAGAGTTGTAAATGACAAAACCAAGTCATCAGTCGTCATTCGCGAAGAGAATGAAGAGGAAGAAGATTCAAATGAAGTCATGAATGATGCTATTCTATAGGATGTGCAAAATATTTCAATGTATACCCATTCGTAGCAAGAACCCATTCCGAAACAAAGGATTCCTCCATTTATGGAACAATTAGCTATAGAAAAAATGTAGTCCATCCTGAGTACGACATTTTGAATGAACTAAAGAATATCTATGTCAAGATTCCTTTATTATAGGCCATTAAGGATATACCAATTTATAGTAAAATAATAAAGGAACTTTGCATTAAATGCCCAGGTAAGAAACAGAAAGACGCCCTTACAATTCATGTTATATGAGAGATGTCTGTGTATGATAGACCAATCTTGGATTACAAAATATACAAATCTAGGGGCCCCAGTAGTAACCTTGATTGTAAATAATAACACCATAGATAATACACTTATTTATTTAGGATTGGGTATTAATATGATGACCACTGAAGTATTTGAAGTTTTATAGTTGGGACAATTTCTCTGACCTACCCCTTCGATCCTAGAACTAGTAGACCATACTACAGTAAAACCTATTGGGGTCTTAAATGTATTACTGTGTCAGTAGCTTCATGGGAATACCATGTTGACTTTACGGCTATAGAATCAAAAGATCCCTCTAAAGGGCATCCTATTATTTTGGGAAGACCATGGTTAGCAACTGTTAATGCCTTTATAGGATGCAGGGACAGGGGGATGACCATTTCAAATGGGTTGTCCACATAGAGACTTGTTTTATATCCCCCAGTATAACCTATAACTGATAAATTATGGTGGTTATATTTTCCCTTTGGGGATGAAAATATTGATGCCCTTTCCCTTCTAGATGATTACTCTTGGGCACTTCAGGAGCAGACTACTGAGAATGTATTAAACCAGTTTGTTTCCTCAACAACATGTATAGACTTTCCTCAGTCCTTTGCTCAATTTGATCAAATTTTTGGGGATGATTTTCAAGAGAGTATGGCCCTCTCGACATTCATGGAGACACCATGTGTCTTTTCAATTAAAGAGCATACAGGATCCTATACCATACCTTGTGAGGTTGGTCCTAAAAAAAATGTACATATAAATGTAGGGTTAAGCGAGAGTCAACAAGAACAATTGCTTAATGTACTCAAAAGTAAATCTAGATCATTTGCATGGGAATACACTGACATGAAAGATATACACCCTGAAACTTGTATTCACCATATTAACATGGATACCAGTATTTCCCCCATAAGGCAGCCACAGAGGAGGATGAATCCCGCTTTGAAAGATACAGTGAAAGAGGAGTTACAAAAAATTCTCAATGTTGGTTTCATCTATCCTATATCTGACATTAAATGGGTGTCTACTCTAGTGGTAGTCCCAAATAAAGTCATAGGGAAATGATGTATTTGTGTTGATTTTAGAGAATTGAATAAGGCCACTCTTAAAGACTACTTCCGTTTACCCTATTGATCAAGTGCTAGATACTCTGTCTAGTAAACAATATTTTCCTTTCTTGACGGGTATACTAGTTACAATAAAATTTTAATAGCACCCGAGGATCAGGACAAGACCACTTTTACATTCCCTTGGGGAACATATGCCTATAGAGTTTTTCCATTTTGATTATGTAATGCACCTGCCACTTTTCAACGAGCAGTATTAGGGATTTTTGCTGATCTTATACATGACTGTGTAGAGGTGTACATGGATTATTTTACAGCCTATGGTAATACCTTTCAAGAGGCCCTTGACAACCTTGAGAAGGTCCTGATTCGATGTCAAGAAATGAAGCTAGCCCTTAGTCATGAAAAATGTAAAATGTTGTTAACATAAGGTAAAGTCTTGGGGCATCATGTTTATTCCCAAAGAATCAAGGTAGACCCTGCTAAAATAGAAGTGATTTTCGGTCTTCCCTCTCCAAACACTCAAAAGGAGGTAAGGAGATTTCTCGGTCATGAAGGCTACTATCATCATTTCATTGAAAATTTCACTAAAATAGCTGCACCAATGTTTAAGCTACTTACAAAGGATGTAGAATTCCAATGGACTGAATCTTGTCGAAGCCTTTTTGAAGTCTTAAAAGCTAAATTATCAGTGGCACCAATACTTAGGGGTCCCTACTGGTCCCTTCCTTTTCATATATATGATGCTTCTGATACGGCCATAGGAGGATTCCTAGACCAAAAAGAAGGCCAATCATCTTATTCCATTTACTTCGTTAGCAAGAATTTATCTCCAGCTGAACTCAATTACACTGTCACTGAAAACGAATTCTTGGCAGTAGTCTATTCCACTAATAAATTTCATCATTATATTACAGGATATGAAGTTTTTGTGCATACAGACCATTTTACCATCATATTTTTATGAATAAACCAATTACCAGTGGTAGAGTGACCTGATGGCTTCTTTTATTACAATAATTTAATATCATTGTCATCGATCGACCTGGTAGAAAAAATATGGTAGCAGATTTCCTCTCTCGTATTCACATTATGATGGTGCTAAACCTGTTAATGATACTTTTCCCAATGAACATTTATTTGTTGTTTCTGGTCAAACCCCTTGGTTTGTAGACATTGCCAATTATCTAGCAACTGGGAAATTACCAAACCACCTCTCCCCACACGAGAAATGTCGCATTATAGTCCATAGTTCTAACTATTCCTGGGTTGATAATGACCTCTTTCACACTGGTGCATATCTTATTATTATATGATGTGTACGAGAGGTGTTAAATTTGAGCATATAGATCTGTAGACAAACACACAACTCACAAAGAAGATCTCACAATTTACTCAGCCATTGAAGAATGAAACAGTGCAAA